>BDMV01000006.1:8808118-8880170 GCA_008326285.1 Oryza officinalis | reverse complement strand
CCAGTCCCCTCCTCCCTCTCGTCCCACCCTCTCCCTCTCCCTTTCCCCCGCCACCACTCAACCATCCTCCTCCGCCGCCAGCGGTCCACCCTCCTTCCTCTACTGCCTCCATTGCCGACCACCACTGTCCCCATCCACGCCCTCGCCCCCGCCTCCGCCTCATGCCGCTGCCGTCGCCTCCACCTCGCGTAGTCGTCGCTGGCGCCTGTTACCACCCCCTTTATCAGTCGTAGGCCACCGGATCCGACCCCTCCGTCACCACCGCCGTTGAAGAAAGCGCCAAAGGACAAACCCCGTCCGCTGCCTCCGTCCTCTCCGCCACCACCGTCTTTGTCTCTGCTCTGCCTCGGCCTCACGTCGCCGCCGCCTTCACCGTTGCCAAGCGCCTTCCCCTCACGGCACACCATCGCTGTCCCCGAGCACGCTTCCTCTGCCTCCGCTGCCACCGTGGCTGCCGATCACCGCCTTCGGCCGCCGTCGTCAGGATCCGGCCTCAATGTGGTCGGGGGACACGGATCTGACCGTCCTCGTCCGCCGGGCGGTGCCGTAGCCTCCGTCCTCGACCGCCAGCGCTCGGATTCGGTCTCCACGAGGTCAAGGGCCATCGATTTGAGGATGTCGGCGCCGCTAGGATGCACAACGAGTCCAACTGCTCTCGCCAGCGCATTCAATAGAGTCGGCATCGTGCTGCTCTCATCGGGAGAGGGAGAGGAGGACAGCGGGGGAGTGGCCGCATCTGGAGCCAAGGCCGAAAAAGAAGCCAAAGTAGGTGGCGATATCGGTGGTGTTCATGTCGTCGTCTCGTCGACACCCCTCTCGCAAGTCCTGTCAAGGTATTTCACCAACAGTTTATTCTCATCCCTTTGCACTAATTCTCCCTCAATCCATTTTATATGTTCAGTTATGTTGTGCATTTTAGGTACAAGTGTGAGCTTAATCCACTGTAGAAAGCAGAGTATGAATGCAACAGGCTGCCTGCTGTGATTGCTGCTCATTTATTCAGAGAGATTACCATTCTGGTACTTGATGAGAAGTTGTAGATATCCTTTCTATTTCTTTTTAGTGAGGTAATCTAATTTGAAGTTTTTCTCATTCAATTTGAAAAATGGCACCATAATTCATATCAGATCAACCCAAAACTGTTCTTAGAATGCTACTGTTTATAGAAAGGTCCTATAAGTAACTAATACATTCTATTTTGACCTGGCCACAAAGGATCTTTTGAAATGAAGGGCTGAAGAGGTCACAAACTCATGTAGAGCACACCAGTACCAACCATAAGCTTCTTTCAAGTAGTGAAAGGATTCCTGATGCATCTATCATGAAAGCTATCAGTAGGTACTACACTCCGCAAACATGTACTTTTTGTTGTTTAAGTAGGTCAGGCGGTTGCTTGAGCAGTTGCGGCGCATGGAAGCCCCATGTATTTTTTTTCACAGTACATCTCTATATATATGACCCCTTCTTCTACCATTTAATTGCTCCGGTTAAATTCCTCTAATCATTTTATTTCACCAATGTTGTTGCAGATCATTACAAGAATGCATCGATGATGTACAAAGCTAGCAATTTCAAAGGTATAGTACCATTACAATGAATATTGTGGTTGCTAATAAATATTTAGGTATGTCAAATTAATAAGTTAGTATGTGTAGTGTCAGGTTGCTATATTTTGGAGATCAATCACTCCAAGGCTGCGTTTGTTCCAAATTCTATTGTGTTCAATTGAGATTTGCAGTTCACACGAAATGAGAAAGCTCATTAGGACATGATTAATTAAGTATTAACTATTATAAACTTGAAAATAGATTTATTTGACTTTTTTAAACAACTATATAGTTTTTTTACGAAATATGCACCATTCAGCGGTTTGAAAAGCGTGCAGATAGAGCCATTTAACAAAATACACTTATGTTCTACATGGTTATCAATGGTTGACAATATATACTGCTATGATTTGTTTCTTGTTTGTGGAATCATATAGGAATTCAATTATCTGGTCACTGAACTTGGCATCGTTTCTATTTCTATAAGATGGGTGTTCCTTTGTTGTTTTTTCTTACGTTAAAATGACAGAAATCAAATTTGGTGGCAATGCTGCATTTAATCTATGGTAGTTTATACTTATATACTATTCGGAGATCTTAATAAATATTGAGAATTTTCTTAGCTGCATGTTTTGTTGCAATTATTTATAATATTTTCTTGATTCATGAGAACATGTTGTTGTAACAATATTCATATTTCTTCAAACATCATGGTTGATTATTTGGATAACGGAAATTGAGTCAAGAATTGGAAATGATCACTTGGTCACTTAGGTATTCTTCTGCAGGTGACGGCTCTTCTAAGTGGTTTGGTAGGGGTGTACAGAAAAGTAAGTGACTTTTCTACAATATTACTTCCCCCTCTCATAATTATCAGACTTTAGGAAGATTAATGTGAAACATTTTTCAAGAAACATTAATGTGAAGAATTTTTGGCTGTACATTTTTGTAGTGCTCTCCAATTTAGTTGCAATTTGTGTTCAATAATTCAATAATGTTCTGATGAATAAGTTAGTTCTGATGAAATCTACAAGCTCATGCTAATATATTTTGATATGTTCCATTCTATCAGACATTTTAACTCGATTGTGCCATCTAATGCAGAGGATTTTTTTATGGCTACTCCTTCATTACCATTTTGATTATTCTTAACCACACGCTTAGGTATTAGGGTGAGTTCTTTGCCCAACTTTCCCAACTCACCTCTCTCTTTTTTCGCGCGCATGTTTTTCAAATTACTAAACGCTGTGTTTTTAGTAAAAAGTTTCTATACGAAAGTTGTTTTAAAAAATCATATTGATCCATTTTTTTAAAAAAAATTAGCAAATACTTAATTAATCATGTGCTAATGAGTCGCTCAATTTTCCGTGCGGAGGGAATATTTTCCCAACACTAACTACCGAACCCACCCTAATTGCAAGATATTGTTGTCTGTTCTCTTTTGAGGTTTACATACCACATTCTATTATTTTATTTTTGTTATTATCCTTTTTGCTTTACAAAGGCATTGCTATATCAATAGTGATGAAATATTCAGACGATATTGTCAAGGTACAAATGCTGAACTCCTATATCTGGCTTACATTACTCTTTGCATAGCCTTAGAGTTCTACCATATTACACTTTAGATTCTTTTCTCAGTGGGATATTCCCATTGGAGATATTTTACATCTTTCTATTATATTTTTTTTGCTATGGGTTTAAGTGGGCTATGCAATGTAATTCACATGTTATTCAAAAGCACAACTGTTTTGTCTTGCCTGCATGGCTACAACCTTACATTCAGGTTACACCTTGAAGCATGCTTTGTTCTATACATGTCTGTATTCCTTAATTTCATATTCTGCCTGATGGTCTAACTTTGTTCAACAGATTTTGAAATCTAATTTTTGTTCTTCTAAAAAACACTAAAATCATTTTCTGAAAGCATTTTTTTGTGTAATTAAATTACTTTATTTAAAAATAAAACATCTATTGACGGTATGTTTGTATTTATAAAAATGTATCTTGGTTTCCTTCAGATAGGATGTGTACTCTTGTTTTGCTGCTGCTTGCATGCCAAGATTACTCAGTACATAATGCCAATGTTGTAGTTTTTTCTGCTATTTGAATCATAACAGAACCATGATAATTTACTTAAGTTTGTGATGTGATTTATTATTTTATTTTTTCTGATATATCTTTAGAAACTTACTTTACAGATTTCTTCAATCAGTGTTATACCATCTTTAGACTTTTCTAGCTACAAAATTTCACTTTTAATCTTGTGGTATCAGTTATTTTTTAATGTCAGAATTTATTGGTTCATCCGTACGTTGTGTAACTTGGTAAATTTTGCTCACTAAGTTGTTGCCAGATAAAACATTACATCCATGAGATCCTTGCATAAGACTTGGAAGAGCAAGGTTCTTTCATGGTTTCATTATAGTACAATTTCAGTAAAGTATTACTGAAGTATATGGTATAGGTTCTGTTTCACATTTGCTTCTCATAAATTTTCTCTCATCAACTAATGTCTTCTTCTACTTATTGGGGAGATGTTTCAGGAGGTTAAGACATGTTGAATGTATCCATAGTAAGCTAGACCATTTGTCTTTTAAAAAACCAGCATGTTCACTAATAAATATGTCCTTTTAAAATAACACGTTCACTAATAAATATGTCCTTTTAAAATAACACCTCAGAGAAACTTGTTGCATCCCCATATTTCCTGCCCTTTTGATTCTATTGGAGAACATGTTTATATATTACTACTGCTGGCATATACAACTTGCAATTTTTCTGTTGTTATTTTTACTGGAAGACATTGCTTTCATCCTTCTTGAACTCAAGGTGAGTCGCCATATCCAATTATGTTTTCTGTTCATTGAATCAGGAAGGTATCTTCAAGTACTCCTAGCTCTGGATACTTCATATTTTCACTTATCATTGTAGCTGAGATATATTTTCTTACTTTGGTTACTTCTTGGTTTGAATTATCTGTACAAATAATACCTTGGTGAATATGGTTTAATGCACTCCAATGAGTTCAACACTTCCTTTAGCTCTATAATCATGTGCAGAATTTGTAGTTTAAATTCACCTTTGAGAGACTATTCTTGTGGTTGATTTTTTTTGGAAACTTAATTTTTCCTTCAATTCATTGAGTGTGGTCTAGGCATCTGTGGTTGCACCATTTTGCCATGGATTTTTACCATTTGAGGACGTACATGCCAGAATTAGGGCTTCTTATCTTTCAGGTTTTCTCCGGGTTAATTTAAGATAAGAACTGGCATGTAACTTTGTATGTAAAGGAGTTTCTCTTTTCATCTCAAACCCTCTATAGTGTGTATTTCCTACAAAGTAATATGTGTCATGTTTCTTCATTCAAAATTTAAGGTCATATATATGTATGCATTTAATCCTTGTATTTATTTAAGATCCATCGTAGTGTATATATATGAACTTTCATATGTAAATATATCTAAACAATATAACGTGGCTTATAAAAAGTTAGATCTTAAATTATATTGAAAAACCTTTGGTATTTCCAATCAACTATACTATGACATACATGTATCGCTATTAGTATTGTGCATTTGAGTAAAACATTTTTCCACCAATGGTGCATTGGTGGGTGGATATGTTAGTCCTAGGTCCCAATTGATCGGGTGCTTATATTGACCATATTTCCTCTTAGTGCAATTTACCTTGATGTTCAGTTTGACCTAAATAACGATAATTTGCATCTGTCATATTTTTCTGATCAATAACATTGTTAAATATTCCTATGGGATGTTAGCATCGGATACATGACCTTTTGATCTATATGCACAACACTTGCTATTATCTCTAACTATGTTGCATTGTCGTGACATCTATATTTTACGATCTGAAATGCATTTTAACTTAAAGGAATTATGATCTTTTAGAATTTTCTACTTTAGGGTTGTGTTGGAGAGGAGAGGAAAGAAGAAGGTTAAGAAGATACGCAAAATGAGGTAAACTATTAGCGCATGATTAATTGAGTAGTAATTATTTCAAACTTGAAAAATCGGTTAATATGATTTTCTAAAACAACTTGTCTGTATTTTTTTTCTCAAAAAACACACTGTTTAGTAGTTTAGAAAGCGTTTTCTTCTCCTTGTGCTTGTCTTGAACACAGAAAGTATACCATGGCTGAATAATATAGTACAAGTTTTTAGTTAGCTTTGTATTTCTCAAAAATGAGTTGGAGTTGTTTGGTTTGATTCTTGTAGGTACAATTGTTGCTGCCATTTTGTGAATATTGGGGCAATATTTCAAACTTAACCTAACAAGCCAGATACATCTTGCAATATATTTTAGACACCCATTCACTTGGATACTAAGTCTAACTAGACATGTTTTCTATTTGTCAACCACCTTTTGTTTGGTTAAATAATAATTGATATACATTGAAGTTATTCTCTATTCTCGAATGTGTGTGCACACACAATGTAATTTAGGATCTATCACTGTGTATATATCTGAACAGACAAAGACAGAATGAGTGAACTCATTAAATCTTTTGATCGTGTGTGCCTAGGCAGCACACATTGTGATGTATTTCCTTTTGATATAGATGAGGCCACTAGTACAGATCCTCTCATCTGTGACGGGCTCTCACATGAAATTAACACCGTTGTAGATGTACTCGTTCGAAATGCATATACCAATAGCCCGTCACCAATGACACTCATCTGTGACGAGCATAAGGTTAGGCCCGATTGAGATTACCTCCACTATCTCAATCGGGCCCAAGTATAAAACCCGTCACAGATGAGTGTCTTCAGTGATGGGCTCCAAATATAGCCCGTTTGAGATTCGGTTAACGCCCGTTACCGATGATACATATCGGTGATGGGTTTTCTTTTACGCCCGTCAGAGATAACTGTGCGTCCGTTAAAGATGTCGTTTCTTTGGCCCGATTGAGATATATTTTGCACACTATAAATACTCCACTCGACTGTTGTCTGAAGTTATCCCACTGTTCCCTATTTTGGTGGGAGGTTGAAGGGGGCGAATTTTTGTATTTTTTTTCAAAGAAAAACAGAAAAATCTAAAAAGTAAGTAAAAAGGTAGTAATCATTTCTTATTAATTTAGTAGTACTTATCTCATGAGATGTTAACTAATATTTTGTTCATTTTTGTAGCGATGGATCGAAGTTGGATGTATGCGACTACTTTCAAACGTCATTGTAAGGAGTATAGAGATGGCGTATTAAGTTTTATGAACGTTGCGGAGGAGGATAGGAAAAGAAGAAACAACAAATACATGTGTTGTCCATGTAGAGATTGCAAGAATGAGAATATATTTGAAAGCAGAGTGGACGTACACTCTCACTTGATACAACGGGGATTCATGAAGGGTTACACATGTTGGGTGAAGCATGGAGAGCAAGAATCGAGAAGTGGTGCAGTTGCAGACAGAAGTGATGCAAACAATCATGAAGAAGGAGATGAAGATGAGCATGACATGTTTATACCATCTTCATTGGGCGATGAAATGGTTGATGTGGATCCTAATCTGCTGTAAGACATGTTACATGACGTTGAGGATCTAACGTACAACGAGAGAGATTCCATGAAGTTCAGCAAGTTGGTCAGTGACTCGGAGACACCTCTATATGCCGGATGCAAGCCAAAACACACCAAATTATCAGCTACCTTGGACCTAATAAAACTGAAGGCAAGTAGTGGATGGACAAACAAGAGTTTCACAGATCTTTTGAGAATATTGAAGTCCATACTTCCTGAAGAGAACACATTGCCCGAAACGACATATGAAGCAAAGCAGGTTCTGTGTCCCTTGGGGTTAGAGGTCCGTAGAATTCACGCTTGTCCCAACGAGTGCATATTGTACCACAAGCAATATGCGGACTTAGATGCTTGTCCTGTCTGCAAGGCTTCTCGATACAAGCGAAAGAAAAGTGCGGGGGAGGGAAAGAAGTGAAAGCGGGGTGGTCCGGCGAAGGTTATGTGGTATCTATCTATCATTGATCATTTCAAGAGAATATTTGCCAACCCCAAGGAAGCAAAGTTAGTACGTTGGCATGCCACAGAGAGAAGGAATGACGGTTTGCTAAGACACCTTGCGGATTCGATTCAATGGAGGAATATCGATCGAAAGCACAAAGACTTTGCTGCCGACCCCAAAAACATGAGAATATGTTTGTGTACGGATGGCATGAATCCTTTCGGAGACATGAGCAGTTCTCACAGCACTTGGCCAGTTCTTATTGCGAACTATAACCTCCCACCATGGTTGTGCTTCAGAAGAAAATATATTATGTTGTGCTTGTTAATCCAAGTTCCAAAACAACCCGGCAATGATATCGATGTGTTCTTGGAGCCTGTTATCGATGATCTTGAGATTCTCTGGAAAGAAGGTGTGGAAACTTGGGATGCATATGGTCAGCAGAACTTCAAGCTACGAGTTCTATTATTCTGCACCATTAATGATTATCCCACACTCGGTAATCTTTGTGGACAAATCATGAAAGGAAAGTAGGCTTGCTCTGACTGTATAGAACATACACGTAGCAGGTGGCTGAAGAAATTAAGAAAGATGGTTTACATGGGTCATAGGAGATGGCTCCCACTACGCCGCGCCTTTAGAAGAAAGAAGAAAATTTTCAACGGTAAGAGAGAACTTGGGTCTGCTCCCAAGGATTTGTCTGAAGATCATGTCCACGAGTGTAACGCCCTGAAAATTCGACCGTCGAAATCAAAACCCTAAAATACGAAATTTCGAAAACTTTTAAATCGAATTGCATCATGCCGCGTTTTATTGCTCGTTTATTTGGATCTTTATGTACGGGATTAAATTTATCGAAATCTATTGAAGTGCAAACCCTAAAACGGAGAATCGACAGAATGAACGATTAAGAAAATAAATTAAAATAAAGTTTTGGACCAAATTATAGTAAAGAAAATATTCTACCTAAATGTCATCCATTCATTTGTGAAATATAAATTTAAATAGGAAATTTTATATGTAAATAAATAATTATCTACGCCGAGGTATATATATATATAAACAAACATATGTAAATTAGGTATGAAAATAAAGTTTAGCGACATAAAATGTTGAGTCATTTTTTAGGTCATGGTGATATAAATTCGATGAGTATATTACATATATACAAATATATATATTTAGGGACATAAATATAAATCCTAGGCATAATATATATAGATACATATACATATATGTATATATATAATGTATATAAAAACAAATTATGAAAACTTGGGAATTTTGAGTGAAATGTTTAGGAATAATGAAAATATTGAACAATAATCAATTAGGTGAAATTATGAAATTTTGGATGAATTTTAAATTGAAAATCAACTCAAAATCGGAAAAATATAAAAAGTCCCTATTCATTGCCCGCCACCTGTTCGACCCGGTCCCCAGAACCCTAGCCCGCGCCTCCCTCTGCAGCGCCGTGCCTAGCCGCGCCCTCGTGCCCCACACCGCTGCTGGCCGTCGCGTCGCCACTCGCCGTCACGTCACCGCTGCCGCGCTGAGCCTCGCGCCCCGTGCCGCTGCTGGCCGTCCCGTCGCCGTTCGCCGTCGCGTCGCCGCTGACGTGCCATGCCCTCACGCCCCGCGCCATCCCCTACCGCGCCGCGCCGTCCCGTCGCCGTCGCGTCACCGTCGCCATCGCCGCTACCTCGCGCCCCGCACCCCCCTGCCGCGCCGCGCCGTCCCGTCCCCGCTCGCGCGTCACCGTGCCTGCCACCACTTGCCGCACTCCGCGCCCGGCCGCCTTGAGCCCTGTGCCGGCCGTGCGACGCCTCCCCACGCCCCCCCGACCCTATAAATACCCCCCGGTTCCCCTTTCTTCCCCGCCCCAATCCCCCGCCGTTTCCCCCTTTTCCCCCTCTTCTCTGCCTCGCCTGCCGTCGCCACATGGAGCAGTTGCGCCGTCGCCGTCTTTAGCCGCCGCCGGGTAAGCCTTCCCTCTCCCCCCTTTGCCTTCCCTGCGCCGCCGCCGCCCGCTAGAGCCGAGGGAGAGAGAGCCTGGGAGAGAGGGAGAGAGAAGCAGTAGAGAAGAGAGAAAGGAAGAAGAAGGAGCAGGAGGGAGAAAAGAGAGAAAAAAAAGAGAAAGAGAAAAGAGAGAAAAAAAGAGAGAAAGAGAAAAAGAGAGAGAAGAGAAAAGAAGAGGAAAAAGGAAAATGAATAAAAGGGAAAATTAGAAAAATAGAAAAAAATGGAAAATAGAGAGAGAGAGGATATAGAAAATGGGAAATTAAATTTTTAGCCACAAATTTATATTTGGGTTGAATCGGTTAATCCATCGTCGGTTAAATTCGTAGAAATAAATCAGATTATTTAAATGCGATTATTTACTTAATTAGATTATTCATTTAATTGATGATTTCTTTAGCGGATTGTTTAGTCGACTATTTAGACTTTGATTAGGTTTTGCTAACTCGCGTATATAATAATCGGAGGATTTATGCGTCGGCTATTTTTAAAACTTCCAAAATTAATCGTACCTTTCGTTATTTATTTAAATATCTATTTAGTCGTTTATTTAGTTAGTTTTACTCATTTATTCGGTTATCCGCTTAATTAGCCATTGCGATTATTTAGTCAATTATTTATCGTCTAGGATTATTATTATCGGGATCTAATTTATTCGGAATCGTTTAAATTAAATCGGATTAATACTCTATCGACTAACGCAAATACTTTAAGGACCAAAATGAATTTAAACTCGGAATTTGTCTATTTCATAAATAATAATGAAATCGATATCGGCATTCGACGCTCTCGTTCGATCTTTTTCTTTAATCGGATTTTGTTGAATTCTAATCGAATTCAATTTCGTTCACACGTAACTCTAGACACCGAGGGAGTTGCGAGTCTGCCTGAAGATCAAGACCCGCAGGGATTCGAGCAAGGCAAGTCATCACTAATCCTTGAACATATTGATCCCAATTGCGAACTTACTTTGTTTACAAATAAAATTGCATGCGATGATGAATATCCTACTTGTTATTATGCCATACCTTTGATTATTGTTTACCTTATTCCCTTGTACCCATAAATACGTGTGATGTTCCTAGTCACTTATGACAAATGTTTAGTAATGCTAATTTAGATTCATGCATTCTCATATTTATTGAAGGCTATATGCTTGGGCAATTACCTTAGGGAAGGTAATTGATATGCGGCATGTGGAGACATGAGCACCACAATGCCATGACATTGATGACATGATTTGTGAAAGGAAAACAAAACTAAACAACTGTTTTCGACTGGGGCGGGTGGATGATTTGGGTGGTGTCCGGTAAAGGCTAGTGCCTTCCCTAGTCAGTTAAGGATCGAGCCATGAAGCTAAGCATGAAACGACCCCCCGTACAACCGTACTTCTCGAATGGGCATAGACCTAGCGGAGTAAATAATCGAGCGGAGGCAGTATCCCTACGTAGTGGTTTTCTTGATGTGTATGAGAGGCGGGGCCTACGGTGGAGCAACCACTGGTAGGACCGCCATGTGTAAACCTAAACTTAATTATAACTTAAATGCATGTGTGAGTCTTCCCCCCTGGGAGCGCCATAACTCCTCTCACTGCTAGAAACCGTGTACGCCTAGAGTGCATGAGAATATAAGTTCATGGAGCGGGTACTGCCAATGTGAGGTTATTGAAAGGATTTGCTGTGACGCGTCTCATTCGTTGGGACTTCAGCTCATGTGTTGGGCAAGTCATGGAGTACGGGTAAAGTGTATATCCACTGCAGTGTGAGTAAATCAAATCTATTCGAATAGTCGTGCTCGCGGTTATTGAGCACCGAGACATGTATTACACTTGACTAGACTCTAAATTCTTAAACTGATTGGGATGGGTATGCATAATGATTTTTATGTGCTGGTGGTACAACTTCTTGAGAAGCGAGAAGGGGTAGGCCCCATAAAACCATGACGATACAATGGCGGGAAGCTATCCTTGGGATCATAATGGATGGTGGACAGAACCGTCGTTGCTTAATGAACTATGGTATTAAAACTTGATCAGTCTATGCTAGGTCTTAGGCTTGTGAAAAGAATTGCAAAGCTGGCTTTACGCAAAAGAACCACAACCATTCTTTGACTATTCCCTATCATGTGCATCGTTGTTGTGGTGGCTTGCTGAGTACTGTTGGTACTCACCCTTGCTATATGCAAAATATTCAGATGTGGGTGATGAAGTTCCCGAAGATCCATATGAGTACTACCAGGAGGGTACAGGAGATGATGGCGCTCTATAGGTCTTAGACCCGGTCGTTGCCTGTGGCAATAGCGTGCCGCTGCCTATCTCCGCTGCCTTATCTAGACTCTGCTTTTGCTTGTATTCCGGACCGGTTGGTCCCCTGTTCTATACTATTGCCTTCGGGCCTATTATTGTAATATTTTGCGTAAGACGATTGGTGTATGCACTCTTGATAATTCGGCAATGTAATCGTGGGTACCAGACTACTTGATCCAGGGAAATGGTACTATGAACACGAGTGATTCCTGTTACAAAAACGGGGGTCCACAACGAGATAGTGAAGGACATTACTAATGAGTTTGGAAAAAAAAACGTGGCAAGGCAAATGATAAGGGTATGTGGAAGAAAAAATCCATATTTTGGCGGCTACCTTACTGGAAAGATGTTGAGGTCCGTCATTGCATTGATCTAATGCACGTAGAGAAGAATGTGTGCGATAGTTTGATCGGGCTACTGCTGAATATGCCTGGGAAGACAAAGGACGGGTTGAATGCGTGCCTAGATCTACAGGAGGTGAACATTCACAGTGAACTTCAGCCTGTTAGGGATAAAGAGGTAGGAAGAGTGTACCTCCCGCCAGCTTGCCACACATTGTCGAAGGATGAGAAGATCGCAATGCTATCATGCCTGGCAGATATTAAAGTTCCTTCGGGCTATTCAGCGAGGATCAGTAAGTACGTTAAATTGGAGGATCTAAAACTGGTTGGAATGAAGTCTCACGATTGTCACGTGCTAATCACACAGATCTTACCAGTTGCTATCAGAGGCATTCTACCACCCAAAGTCCGTCACACGATCCAACGGCTCTGTGCCTTCTTCAATGCAATCGGTCAGAAGATTATAGATCCCGAAGATCTAGATGGGTTGCAAGCCGATATTGTCAATATCCTGTGTCACTTGGAGATGTATTTTCCACTGTCTTTCTTCGATATCATGGTTCATCTCCCTGTTCATCTAGTGAAGCAAACAAAAATATGTGGCCCAACTTTTCTAAGGAAGATGTACCCGTTCGAGAGATACATGGGAGTTCTTAAGTCGTATATTCGAAATAGAGCAAAACCGGAGGGAAGCATCATTGAAGGGTATACGACGGAGGAGGTTCTTGAGTTCTGCGTCGATTACATGACCGAGACTGATCCTATCGGAGTTCTTGCGTCTCGCCACGAAGGAAGGTTGGCAGGTGTTGGCACAACAGGTAGAAAAAGAATTGTTCCTGATCAAACTTCCTATGCGCAAGCTCATTTCGCTGTGCTACAACATATGGCTGAAGTAACCTCATAGTTTGAGGAGCATTTGGCAAAGGTCCAACAGGAGAACATGGGTCGATCAGATATGTGGATCAACAGAGAACATAGTACTCGCTTCAACGAATGGTTCAAGAATCGTATCGCACGGTCGACCAATGGCCCAAGTGAGACAGTTCGAAGGTTGGCAAGGAGCCCATGTTGGGATGTTGACACATGGCAAGAGTACGATATCAATGGGTACACATTTTACACCGTCACACAAGATGAGAAAAGCACAGTTCAAAACAGTGGAGTCCGTATAGATGCATATCAGGATCAAGCTGGATCAAACACATACTATGGTCGCATAGAGCAAATCTGGGAGCTGAACTACATGAACTTCAAAGTCCCTTTGTTTCGTTGCAGTTGGGTGAATATTCGCACTGGTGTCAAAGTCGACAAGGAAGGATTCACTTTAGTGGACCTGACCAAGGTTGGATATGCCGACGAACCATTCGTCCTAGCGAAACAGGTCGAGCAGATTTTCTACATAAAAGACCCCGCAAACAAGAAGCTGCACGTCGTTAGGGATGGCAAGCGAAGAATTGTTGGGTTGATAACGTCGCCGATGAAGAATAATACAACCAGAATCTTCATGTGACACCTCAGATTGCCCTTGAAGATGATCCCGAAGACGATGTGGCATACGCTCGTTCAGACCATTCAGAAGACATATCCTTGTAAATGAAGTCTTTGTAATCTACAAATTGTTATAAGTAATGAAGTATTTTGTTTCAAGCCATTCCAGTAACTTAAACCATGTTTAATAGGGCATTTGTTAATTACACGTGATTATTATAATTTAATAACAATTTTATACTATTTTAACAAGGCATATTTTTAATTACATATGATTTTTAAAATTTAATAGCAATTTAGCAATTTTACACTATTTAAAAAAGTGATTTGTTAATTATATGTGATAAATCAAATGTAATAGCAATTTTAAATCGGGTATAATTTAATTATAAATGATTTTTATAACTTAAATATTAGTTTTAAATACAATTAATAAGGAATATTTTAATTGTATAATGGGATGAGCTCATCTCTATCGAGCATATAACTAATGCCCGTCAGAGATGACATAATCTCTATCAGGCGTATTGTTGGTGCCCGTCACGGATGAGTTCATCCGTAGCGAGCGTAGTACTTGTGCCCGTCATGGATGTGTGTTATCTCTATCGGGCATAGTACTTGTGCCCGATAGTGATGAGCTTTGACTAGGGTTACTAAGTCTCCAGATCTAGAACTCACTCTCACTCTCACTCTCTGTCCCGTCCGCCACCGCCTCCTCCTAGACGTCACCACCTCCTCCCTCCAAGAGTTTCCTCACCAACCACCGCCGCTGCCTCCTCCTTGACGCCGCAGCCTCCTCGCTGCCGCCACCTCCTCGATGCCGCCGCCTCCTCCTCGCCGCCGCCGCCTCCTCGACGCCGCCGCCTCTTCCCTCCAAGATCCGCCTCCTCCTTGTCGACCGTGGCCCCGCACCCCCACCGGTCGCGCTGCCGTGGCCTCTCCCTACGTGGCGAGGCCCGCCGCCCCTGTTAGGCCACCTCTCCGAACAGGCCCAGTTTGATTCAATCGATTGCCAGAGGTAACCCATTCAATCCTCATTCCCCAATTTGTTGAATGTGAAGTTGTTGCCTGCTCAATTGCTCAAGTAGTTTAGACAAGACAAGTAGATATCGAATTTGAACCCAATACCTGAATTAAATTCTTAGGAGACTTCTTCCATCAAATTATTAGTGCTGGGTTGTTAAATATGATTGTGGCTTGATACTGTAGCGTTATAGTGTATAATTCCTGCTGGAGTTTGTTCCAAATTTCAACTGTAATTTTAAAGATCATGTCATTCTTTCAACTGTAAATGTTATGGTAGGGACTGTGTCATCTTGCTCAAGCTTCATGTCGATTGCAGGGACTTGTTTAGGAGTAAATGGTAGCACAAGCTTTTACAATTCCGGTTAATAAGAAAATTAGTTGTTCTAAAACATGATCACTGGGAACATGAAAATCCTTAGATTATCTACAAGATAAACACAATTAGATGTTAGATCAGACACGATAAACTTTGTAGTTTCAATAATAGCTTACTGGAATTAGTAAGTGCCTAACTATACTTGATGTAATTCCACAACCTTTAATGCATCTAAATAAACATAGATGCATGAAGTTGGAATGATGTATAGCAAAAGTTGGTTTTCGAAACACGAAAAATTGGATCATTAGTTTAGAATTGTACTTTTTTTAGTTTACTATTGAACTACTAAATAAAGTATTTAAAAATTTGAAATGGTGTTCACCATAATCTTTTTTTGGGCATTAATTTATAGATGAAGAGATTCATATCTACAGAATGTATGCAATCATATATTTACAAAGATTCATCTTTTTGTCATTAAGGTTGGTCTGCATTTCGGTAGTTACTGATTCATATTTTGCATGTGTTCGAATTACAAGTCTACCTCACAAGAAAGAAGCAACACATCCTTTTTATTTGTCACATTAATCAAGATATACATGTGTAGTACACCTTTTTTTAACTTTCTTGCCGTAGAACAGTTATATAGAAAATGTCGCAGCAAGGTGAACCCATGTCAGCGACTACTAGTGGGACAACATCGAGCCGGGCTCCTAGAACCCAGAATAAAATTCCTAAGAAAGTATACACCATAACAGAGGTGGACTATCTGGGATTTCTGATGGCTCCTGCGAAAGCTGTCAAAAAGTTCTCAACGATATACGGAGTCCTAGGTAGGCGGAACTTCACCATTTTGAAGGACCACATCGATCTGGTCCCACAGGCAAAAAAAGATGAGGCCTGGAAGCGGTTCAAGGAAAGCTTCGAATATCCCCCAGAGGCCGAGGCAAGACTCAAGCGACAGGCTATCCGCAAGATGGACAACTTGTGGAAAAATTTCAAGACCACGCTGGTCACCGACTACGTCCTCAACCCCGCCCAACCAGAACTATTTGGGAGGTACTCGTTCATCACCCAAGTCGTGTAGGAAGAGTTCCATGCCACCAAATCAACCCCTGAGTCTCGGGCAAAAAGCAAGGCCTATAGGGAGTTGTAGGCAAAAAAACCTTCACCCGTACCGGCTTGGCACCGGAGGCTACGCCGGGAAGCTGGAGGAATGGGAGAAGGAGGATGAAGCTGCTGCGGAATCTAACACGCCGCCAGTTCTTGGTGATATCCCGACCACCCGAGCAAGGAACTGGGCAAGGGCAAGGGTGAAGAAGAATAGTGATGGAACACTTACGTTCCCAAATCCTGAAGATCAAGCAGTGTACCAAAAATCATAAGTTCAACTCATAGAATATGTTTCAAAAGGTTGTATCATACTCTTGATTTAATTCGTCCTAACTATACCGCAGGTCGACCTGACTACTGAGAAACAGTCCTCCCAAGAGGTCTGCTCACAAAGACGCAAGGATGACATCCTCACGAAAGCGTTGGGAACCGAAGAACACCGTGGACGGACAAGGGGCATTGGCTCCAATGTTCCATGGAAGCTTGGGTTTCCCCAATACGCGTGGCAATATAGAAAGCACAAGCTTTCAAAGGTGCAGAAAGATGCACGCCTTAAGGAACAACTTCGGGAGAAAATTAGAAACGAGCTCCGAGAAAAGTTCGATGAGAAGTTGTTACAAGTGAAGGCTCGGGTGGAGGTACGCTTCAGGGAAAGTGAGCCCGCTGCCGCTCCTATAGTAGAAACGAGCCCCACGCAGAGGCGTAGCAGCTGCGCATCAACTGAGGCGGTGACACAACAACCACCATCCCCCACTGCGGTGGACCACATAACGGTAAAACCAACAAAAAATGTATATGTTGTCTTAGCACCACAGTACATTATAATATATTCTAAGGACACATATGACAGCAGAGCACACCTCCCCCCTCCTGCCAAAAAAAGCAAGAGGGCGAAATCTTCTCCACCCCAGCTTGAAACACGCAGAAGAGCTGCTGGAAGGGGGAAAGGAAGAGAAAAGGTGGAAGGGCCGCTTCTGGCTCCGAAGAAGCTAGATCTTGGCAAGGCATCATCAGCTCCTCCTAAGTCTCTAGCCGAATTCACATTAGGCATGCCATTGGTCGGAGACGACGCCTTATCCAAGATGAGCCCTACATGCAAGGAGTTGCACGGGTACTACATGGAGAGATCCAACGCAAGGAGGAAGCATAGAGAGACCTCCATGATGGGCCACCACGATAGACAGCCGTTCCTCGGCCCTGAAGCCTTCATCGCCGTAGACTTTAAAGATCTATGGGATCTCTACAGGGTGCGAGCGATCGACACCAACCTCCTTAAGTGCTACTCCTTGTAAGTATTCTTGCGTACGAGATATGACAATAACTATCCATATATTATGCTTACCCAGATTCTTGTCTTGCTTCTAGGTTAACTTGGAAGCATGTCCATCGTAATGCACCCCATGTTGTCTTATTCGATCCAGCTGTCATCAACGAGACAACTATAAACTGCGATCGAGCCAGCATGGTAGAATAAATCAAGGACTGCTTATGGTCCCGTCAAGACAAGGACTTCATTATGTGTGCCTACTCTCAACAGTAAGCGTGTACCCTACTTAGAATCAAATGCGCGACGCGTATAGCTTTAGTATTTAACTTGCAATTTATTAATGTCACAGTCGTCATTGGATTCTTTTGGTCATAGTGCCGAAGTGGAGTTTGGTATACTACCTTAACTCCAATATCAAAAAAGACATATACGATTGGTCGGTAATCGAAGCTGCCTTGAACGACGCCTGGGACCAATACGTGGCAAAAGGCGAAAGGCATAAAGAAGGGCATCCCACACTCGGTCACAAAAAAGATTTCCCAATACGTCAACAAGTTGGCGACCAGTGTGGGTTCCACGTCTGCCATAACATGAGGAGCCTCGCAGACAAGGTGAGATTGCTCGACCTTGAGGTGTGTGCTTCAATTGTTTATATACATAGGACGACAAACTTTCCAAGTATGTAGACTAACTTGGCGTCTCACATGCATGAAAAACTTTCAAGGATTCCGAAAAATAACTTCGATATCATTAGAGAGGAGATAACACAATTCATACTAGATGATCTTTTGTCACCCAAAGGAATGTTTACAGTCAAGTCCTAGTTAACTCGTCTCTGAATGGTTGAACATTTGTAATGCTTGCGACAAACATTTGATTTATGTAAATATTCTTTGTAATATAATTCTGCGCAATGTTCTGTATATATTTGCATTTCTAATTACATGTAAACTTGTTTCAATTTATAACTTAGTTTTACAGGTTTTGATGCATGTCGGCGATTTGGAGAGCAAAAAAGAATGTGAATGACATATATATGTGAATGGGTCTGTGGATGTGAATGTATATATATTTGATTTTGTGAATTGGCTGGGCTGTGATGGAATATGTGATTGGACTGAAATATTGACTGAATATGTGATGGAATATGTGAATATGCTGGGAATGGGGTTGTTGGGAATGAGACTATACATATATGCTTCTGTCATTTTTGCAGCGGGCATAGCTAGCAAAGGCCTGAGGCTAGCCACAAAAACAAATTTTATTTTTTTTGCTGATATACTCATCCCTAACGGGCATTTTAAAAATGCCCGAAAGAGATATTCATCTGTGACGGTCTCTTAAAAAAGACCGATAGAGATATAGTCATCACTGACGGGCTCTTAGTTTAAACCTGATAGAGATAAGTTATCCGAACCATGACTATTTTGATTCAACAGGTGGATCAAACCGATCGGTGACAGACCGTTCGTTAAGGCCCGATGAAAATGGTTAGTCATCGGTGACGGGTTTAGTAGTTTGTCCGATTGAGATTAGTTATCCGTGACAGGCTTCTACCTAACCTGATTTGACTTGTATTGCTTGGTCAATCTTATCTGTGACGGGCTACATTGTTAGGCCCGATAGAGATAACATCCATCCGTGACGGCCTGGTGTCCGATTAAGATATTTTCTCACATCACTAACCTTTACTTAGTGACGGGAGCCCTACCCGTTAGAAATGACGTTTGAAACCCGTTAGAGATAATCGATCCCGTGCTAGTGGGCTGACAGTGCAAACAAGAAAAAATGACGAGCTGCTGTACGACCTATAAGCTATGATCGATATTGCTAAATTTGACAACTGTTTCAGCCTTTGCTCCCATTCAAGAGAGCTGGCTTTGGAACCCAACAACTGTAAGCAGAAATGTGCACGGATATCAGAGTTGGGCAGCTGGCTAATAGTAAGCATATCTTTCTATAATTACAAGATGTTAGAAAATTTAAGGTTAATAGCGGAGCCATCTATTTTCATCACAGGAGTATTACTAAGGATCACATAAAGCTCAGTCAGTAACTGTAGAAGGAATTAGAGGAACACCACAACCCAATGATGTCATGTACTTTTGAGCATGCTACATCGTATTTCATATATGTCATCCTGTGAACAACCCAATGATGATCTCTACTATTCGTATGGTTTTTGTTTAGAACTCAATTTATAAAAATGTTGATAGACCTTTAGAAAATAGGTTAGTTTGTCGTAGGATCTGGTTGTTCTATATAATGAAGGAAAAAAAATGTATAGCGCTTTTAGCTTTCTCAGTGCAAAAATACTTGCTTCATTTAACCGCACCACTTTATAACCAATGTTTATAAGTATCCTAACTTTTTTTCATTTCTCAGCGCCGCGTGCAATTTGTGACTCTACTCAGAAGCTGAAGGCCGCAACTAAGTCACTGAAGTGATTAAGTGCATCACTATTTTGGTCTGGTTAGTGCATTTTGTAAGTTTGCAAGCTAAATTGTATATTCCCGGATGTTGAGAGTTTCATTGGTTGCCCTAATAAGCTAAAGCCAAACCTAAAATTTAAATTTTCAAACTTAATTTTGAAGTTGATTTTAAGATATTTTTAATGTATTTTTTCAGCATTGGCTTTTAAGTTGATAAGAACACATATATAAAAATTTTACTTATAAGTTAATTTTTATTTTTTAATAAATCGTTTGACTTATTAGGGAATATGAGCAACCGATGAGAGCCTCGAATACTATCATATAGGTGTGAATATCACACCATCACCGTATTGCAGGCAATCACTCGCAGCATCAATCTACTTGTGTTGTGGTATATACCTTCTAGCACCAATTTATATGGAGTATCTACCTGCATTATCATTGCGTTGCTAACGAATTCATCTTCATATTCTAAGTCATACTTGTTGTTGCAATCTGTCTGAATTAGATTGCCAATAGCGTAAATGTACAATATAATGTGGTTGGCAGGAAATATCCCGCACCTTCCAGTATGCTTTTTGCTTGTTGAATTGTTTGTTGTATATGAAGTGGTACTTGGCACTATTTTATCACTGTGTAAGCTATCGTTATATATATATCGTGCCTTTTTATGTTGAATATGAAGTGTAAGCAACCGTTATATATCATTATATATACTATCGTGCATTTTTTCTTTATGATTTTATAGTAAACAACTGTATACAAGAGGCACGTCATCGGCGTGCCCCATCATCTAGTAATGGGTGAAAAGAACGCGCGGCGCGTGGCGGTGAGAGTTCTATTCTTTTCACCGACACACCAATGGCGCGTGGCGGTGAGAGTTCTATTCTTTTCACCGACACACCAATGTCCCGTTTGCGTGAAGACATTGAAACTCATGCATCTATCATAGATCATATCAACTTATGAAGAAGTAAACAATTAATCATTTATCACTGAATTCATGCCTAGGACAGCTAACAAGACATAGCATTGATTCATGCATCGGCTGTGTTCGGAAAAGAAGGTTAGGTACTTCTCTCCCATGCATGTAAAATGGGATGGTTTATTTATACATGATTAATTAACTATTTGCTAATAAAAATTTAAAAAATAGATTAATATGATTCTAAAACAACTTTTCGCTTGTTATTTTTTTAAAAAAAACTCACCATTCAGTAGTTTAGCAAGCGTGCGCATAAAAAATAAGGGGTAAAAGTTGAGCATATCTAGTTCTGAACACTCATCATATCTTACTATAAAATTACAACTCACTAAATCATAAAACTCAACATACAAATATGTCACATCATCATCCACTAACCATTATTACATCTTAAACATCATTCAAATATACTATATTATCTCTAATTCTATTATATAATTTATTAAATTTTGAATCTTTAAAATGCAAGCATATTAAATCATTATTTCACATAATTGACATAATATTTCAATATATCTTTTCATTATTTTTTAATATCCTATATCTATATAGTGTATTCTTACTTAGTTAATGTTATTTTTCTCTTCTCTTATGGTCTAAATTATCTTTCTCTTTTTTTTTTCTCATTAAGCTATATCATCTCAATTATTTTTAGCCCTTACATGATTAATCTATGGTTCAAATTATCTCTCTTTTATTCTTTTTTTATAAAGTCACATCTTCTTACTTTTACATTTGAACATTATTCTATATATTTTTTAAATTATCATAAATCACATAAAATTATGTAAGCTTATGTTATATAATTATCTTACTAAATTCTTGCAGCAACTTATGGAGTTTCACGTACTAAA
Source organism: Oryza officinalis (assembly GCA_008326285.1). Lineage (NCBI taxonomy): Eukaryota > Viridiplantae > Streptophyta > Magnoliopsida > Poales > Poaceae > Oryza > Oryza officinalis. Next base: position 8,858,494 of record BDMV01000006.1, on the reverse strand, counting down.
GAATCTGGTTTCCCGATATCCTATGATCGTATCCTCTCCTTTGCTCTCTTCGGTTAGAGTTAGGACTGCCACTACCTAACCCCTCTCTTCTTTTACACCACCACTGCACTCGGCCATTTGCCAACCATGCTCTCTCCTCAACTTTGTCGCATTTTTTCTTGGCAAGTTTAATGTAAACGACTCTAAGGCACATGAACAGGGAGCAGGTGAAACACCGTGAAATCATATAGGTGATACATGTTATGCCCCTTACCAATCCTATAGGATGTGAGCTTTCTTAACAATCATAGCTGATGTTGAGCTGGTGGACAAGAAATTTAGTCGCGTGAAATGTTTATGTAATGTTAGTTTTTCCATTGCTAATGCATGGGTTCTTTTTCTAGTGAACAAACACATATAGAGCCTGTTATCCATATATCATACAATATCTTAAATTCAAAATATATTAAATTCAGGTTAAAATAGGAAATAAATAGTATTGAGAAAAGAGTACATGTTAGTATAATTCAGAAAAGGAAAAAATAATTAGGATCCAAATAAAAATATAATTTAAAATATGTGAAATTATATTGAAACAAAGCTTACCGAGAGTTAAAAAACTTGCAAAATTAAAAAGAAAATTTTTCATACTTTTCTGCTACCGTGGCAAACCCGGCCCAACGATTTGAAACTTTTAGAGGTGGTATGTATTGCTACTTTAAAACAAAATTAGTTATCTCTCTATTTGTTATTATAAGAAACTTTTTTTCTTCTAGTTAAACTTTTTTAAATTTGATTAAGTTTACATAAAAATTAAACAACATATATAAAATTAAATTAGTTTTATTAAATTTAACATTTAACATATTTTAATTTATTAATTCTAACATTGAACATTTTAATATTTATTTTGTGTTATAAATATTACTATGTTTGTTTATAAACTTGGTCAAAAAATTGAACTTATAAAAATTTTAAAACATATATAATGAACTAAGGGAATTGTACTTAAATGTTTACGTACTGTGTTATAACCAAATATTTATAGCGCAAAGATTGGAGGGTATTATTTGGATTGGTGACGCAAATACATCATGGTATTGCAAAAAAATTTGTTGTTAGAGTTTGACTTTAATAAAATGTTTGACTTGCTGCCGTATCAAAATAATAGCAATACAAAGTTTTTAGTACGTTATCGGTTTAATCTGGCTCTTAAATTATTCCTCACTTTGAAATCACATCGGAAAGAATTTAGGGCAAATCGTAGAAATAAAAAAAATAAAAGAGAAAAACACATGATTATGATGAAAATACAAATATAAAATAGATAATTACAAAATACATAAATAATCGTTTAATTGGATTACATGAATTGGATGAGAGAGATATGGTCAAAAGAAAATTTCTAAAAAATTAAAACTCTTGCTAGGTTTTATGCAAAACTCTTGCTATGTTTTCTGTAAAATCTATGTATAATGAATCATTCGATATGAACTCTATAGGATTTAAGAAAAAACTCCTTCGAATCAAAGGCCCTTCAAAAGTATTTCACATTTTCACGATTTTACGAATTTGTCAGTGGCAAAGTAGAAAAAACAGCGGAACCGCAGGAAACAGAGGTTTCCTCTCTCCCCTAGTTCGCCGGCGGCGTCAACCCTAGCGCCACCGCGCCGCCATGAACCACCTTCGAAACCACATCCTTCTTCCCCGCGTCCGCTCCCCCAGCACCTCTCTCTCTCTCCTATCCCCTCTCCGCCGCCTCCTCTCCTCCACCGCCGCCGCATCCATTGCCGCAGAACCCTTCGCCGTCGAGGACTACCTGGTCACCACCTGCGGCCTCACCGGGGACCAAGAGCGGAAGGCGGCCAAGACTCTCCCACCTCAGCTCTCCCTCCAAGCCCGACGCTGCCGTCGCCTTCCTCTCCGGCCTCGGCCTCTCGTGTTCCGGCATCGCCGCCGCCGTCGCCGCCGACCCGAGGTTACTGTGCGCCGACGTGGAGAAGAACCTTGCTAAGCGCGTCGCCGAGCTCGGGGAGCTGGGCATCTCGCGCTCCCAGGTCGCGCGCCTCATCCCGCTCGTTCGTCAGTCCTTCCGCAGCAGCTCCCTCGCCACAAACCTTGGTTTCTGGCTCCCGGTCTTGGGCTCTTTCGAGAACATGCTCATGGCGCTCAAGGCGAACGGAGCAATCCTCGGCTCTGACATCGAGAAGATGGTCAAGCCCAATCTTGCCCTCCTCCAGCATTGTGGGATACATGTCTGCGATTTCACCCATACACACCTGCCTGCTGTGCTCTGCAGGCCACCCAACCATGTCCAAGACGCCGTGGCACGCATCGGGGAGTTTGGCGTGCCGCGGAACTCGCCGGTGTTCCGCTCCGCACTCGTGCCGTTTGCTTACCAAAACCAGGAGAAGCTCGCCGCCAAAATTGGAGTCCTTGAAATGTTTGGGTGGTCAGAGGACGATCTCTCGATGACTATGAGGAAGTGTCCTGTTGTCCTGAACATGTCTGTGGAAAGGCTGAGGAAAAATGTGGAGTTCTTGACAATGGATGTTAAGCTCGAGACGCGTTACATTGCTCGAAGACCAGTCATGATCTGTTATAGCCTTGAGCGCCGGTTGTTACCCCGGCATCGCTTGCTCAGGTTTTTCAGTGCAAAGGGATTGCTTGATGATGAAGTTGACTTCTATTCAGTGGTTGTAATGACCGAGAAGAAGTTTATTGACAAGTTTGTGCATTCTTGCAAGTATAGCAATGCAGATTCTGCTGACGCATATGCTTCTAGCTATGTTGGGAATGTTCCGTGAATTTACTGTCTGAGAAGACAACAGGAAAATGTGCTCATTCTTGTGCTGGGAAACAGAATTGTTGTGTTGGAAAGATCAAGGGAGACCTATAGTTTTGTTATCTCAGTATCTCCTTTGTGCTCATTAAGGTTTGCTATCTCCTTCATACATTGTTGCAATTTCTTACTCCCTCCATTCCAAGATATAAAGCACAATCACTTTTTTTTCGATGTTTCATAACTGTTAATGCTAAAATTTGGTAAGCCCCGAAGTCATCATCGGCTTAGGAATCATATCGGCTTCAGAGTCCTAAGATGAGCCGATGGACATATCAAGTTGCTAGCAGTTGGATTCTTAATGAATTCGGTTAAGGAAATTAATCAATTAAAGAAAGTTTATCCAGAAGAGACCGAGTTCGAGGAGGATGCAGCATGACAAGTTATCTATTAATTAGGCAGAGTCAATTAGCTTCCTTTTACTTTTAGGAAAGATTGTTTAGAGTCCGAATAGGACTTGTATATTTTACTTTATCTTTAGAAAAGTTTGTGTCTTATCCAATAAGAACTAGTATCTACACATGGGTATAAATATGTACACCCGGGGTCTATGTAAAATATCTCTCGATCAATACAATACTCTCGGCGCATCGCCACCCTCTTTCCCGAGGTTTTTATTTATCGACCGGCGGAACTTGGCACCTGACGCGGGGCTGCATCGGCTTTCGATCTCCGGCGAAGGGGTAAGTCCTACGTTTCGCTGGCCCTACCTATTTATCATATATCTTAGTTAATCTAGTTTGGTAGCTTGATTTACTTGTATCGGCTGGGATGTGCTTTAAGGTTTTTTTGCTGGTATTAGCTAAATTGCTTTGCCAGATTAGATTAGCTAAGGTATCCATCACTCTTAAAATCAGTCGAATGCTTGATTGTCTAGATATTATGTTTATTTTCATACTTTGCGCTGCATCAACCCTAGTCATGCTTAGAACCATAATCTCTAGCCTACTTTTAATTGCCAATAAGGGTTTCATCGGGGTTTCAGTTGATGGATTATCTGAACGTTGCATCGGCTCACAAGGATTACATGCAAGTTGGCCGATGACAACAAAGGTTTCATTGATTATCTAATCGTATGGATTTAATGACATCGGACCTCCAGCCGATATATGCTTTAACCTTCGGATCAGCACCTATTCTATCATATGACTATTAATCGATTGGTTTCTATTGGATTATATTATTGATTTATCGCATTATCATTAGCCAATTTTCTTCATATTGTTATTTACATCAAGTGTCAGAATCTACAGCCGATTGTTGAAAACCCTATCAACATTGGCTGGTATCGACATCGGCTGGAATTACTCCATCGGCTTGTCAGCCGATCGGCTCTTTGATCTGTTGTTTATATATCTTGTCAGTTGCAGGATCAAACTGACTGGCACGCCCGCATCTCATCAATTTTAGGACCTGCATTGGAGCTAAGCAGATCTCCCAGGCCTTCGTGTGCCATACGCAGGATCTACGTCAACACATATTTTAGCATGCTCAACGGGACAGATTTTGCGTCAACAATAACATAAGGTGCACATGTATGCATGCAATTAACTAGCACCTCATTCTCTCCTAAATTCATTTTTTAAAAATCCTCTACCCTTAAGATCTCTAATCCCATTGGATGCATGCATTCTATTCATTGAGTTGATCCAAATGAGGTGATAATAATTCTTTCTTGGTTTTTGCATTAGTGGTGGTTGTGCCTTATATTTTGGGATGGAGGGAGTATAATTTTACTCTAGGTTATCTTGTGTAGTATACTGGTATCACTATTCACTAATTGATGAACAGGAACTCTACAGCTTGTTGTCACCCTCTAGTTGGATGGAATGTTGAATAACATCTCCAGGCGTTAACATGCTTTTGTTTTATAACGCGGCATGTTTAGATTTGTTGTTCGTATTTAGTATCTGATGTTTTTCTTCCCTGAGGCCTTGCTCGGTTAATCCCACCCACAAGGGGATTGAGGGGGATTTGGAGGAGAATAATTTCACACCTATTGAGGTGTGGAGTTAATCGCCTCCAATTCCAACCTCACGAGGAATAACTGAATGGGTTTATTCATGTCTATGCCCTGCTGCCAGAGTGCCAGTGCATATGGAGAAGAAAGAAGATGAAAATTAAACACTGCATGGTTGTCATATGTGGTGGATTTAATTAGTTCCATAACTTGGGTAAAGTTTGGACACTGAGAGATACTCACTGCTCTGCCTGGGGTAGTGGATCATTGCTGTTGTTATTTTCCATTTTTTCCTTTTAAAAAAAAAACTGTAATGACTTCCTTAGCTCTACCATGTTTCCTTGGGAGGGGATTAGTCTGTCCAAAATGATGCCAGAGATTAGGAATGTGTATTTATGCATTTCTCTTTTTTCTCAAAGAAAATGTGGGTCACCAAGGAGGAACATCCAATCAATTTAATGATCAAGAATATAGGCCTCAAACTTGGTTGGTGGGGTACTGGAGTGTGTACAAACGCCCCAGCATCTTTTAGGAGAATTAGTGGCACCTACCAAAATCCCATAAAAGCCTTCTTACTAAAAAGAAGTGGTAGAAATGATCCTTGAATTTATCCAATATGAGTTGCAAATAATGTACTCATGTCTTCTTTTCTTCCCCCAAGAAGTCAAGAACAATGTATTCATATCTTCTAGTTTGCGTTATAAACTGATGGGCAATAATCTCAACTCATAGGTCTGAAACAACTTAGTACATTTTTATCCGAGACAATAGTGCTGTTTACACATGGTGACTGCCCTGACTGTTGTTTCTCTGTTGGTGACTGCCCTGACTGTTGTTTTTTCACTCAAGTGCACATAAGTTACTTATTATTACTGTTTTCCGATAGCCTTGAGCAATGGTTGTTACCCTGACACTGCTTGTTCAAGCTTCTCAAGGCAAAGGGATTGCTGAATGTGAAACTTAGCTACTACAGCATTGCCTTGCTGGGTGAGAAGTTAATTGAGAAGTTCATGCACCCTTACAAGATCCAGGCCTTGTGAGCAGATATGCTTGTGCTGGGAAAAATTCGGACTGAACTTATATGTTAGTAGATGAATGAGAACTAGAGAAAGTGATCACGCTTATGATTTGCTTTGTTGGAAGGAAGCACATAGGGTTTTCCATCCCCTTTGTACATTGCTATTACCCTTTTTACAATTTTACTGTAGGTGATCCATTGTAGTACCACATGCACTACAATTGATTCCCTAAAAATGCATTAATTGATTAGCTGAAGGAATTTTCTTAGAACTAGAGGATGCGGCACGCCCTGGCGCGCCGCTTGTATACAGCTCGATTATGCAGTGCATGATGTGTAGGGCTGGGCATTCGGTTTAAACCGAGGATTCGGTTTGGTTCGGCTCGGTTACATGGAGTTCGGTTTTCGAAAGAACAAGAACCGATCGGTTTTCGTAAATACTGGAAACCGCTAAATTCAGGTTCGGTTTTTTTGGTTCAGTTTTCGGTTTTTACCAACAAAACCGATCTCTACACAGCTCAGTAAAAAACACATCCAGAAGACCAGAACAACATTTTACCATAGTACATAGAAACAAACAAAGTAAAAACATAGTACATACTACATAGTCCTGATGCTGCAATTTACCATACAAACGAACATTCACCACACATCCATAGCCATAAACATTCACAAAAATGGTGCCGGCTGCATACTGCTTAGGGCTCCTTGCTTCACCCAATAGTGCTGGCTGCCATGCCATGTGTGCTGCTTGCTTTGCTGCTGCCTGGAGTGGAGAAGAAGAAATACTTAGCTGCTAGTATATATACTCAATCAGTTGGTTAGGACGAGAATTATATATACCTTGCATACTGCTGCTTCTTTCAACTAAGAAATAAACTAACAATTTTAGGCCTTGGTAGCATTAGTGTCCTCTGTAATGTCTTGGCCAACAAGTTCTATGCATAAGAAGAAACACAGTTAATATAAATAATAAACTAACATAAGAAGTAAACTAATTGCATCTTAAAATGTTTCACCTTCTTCAAGCTTGGACAAATCTTCGGCATTTTCTTCAACACTAATAGAGTTGCAACCACGAAGCCAGTCATTTGCACAAATTAGGCGCTCAACCATTGTTGGTGTTAGTGAGCTCCTAAAGTCATCTAGTGTTCTTCCACCTGCACTAAAGGCTGACTCAGAAGCGACAGATGAGATGGGGATTGCTAGGAGATCACGGGCCATACGAGATAGCAATGGAAGCCTAGTTGAGTTGTCCTTCCAATACTTAAGGATGTCAAATCCTTTTGTATCCTCCTCATTGTCTTCTGAAAAGTACTTGTCTAGTTCAGATTTGGCAATGCTCCTTGAAGCTCCATTGTTGCTCATTTGTTGTGCAACTATAGACCTCATGAGCCTCTTGCTTGTTGATAGTGATCCCTGAATATCATTAGGTGCTGCTGCCGGCTCATTAGGAGTATATATTTCTTTGTATTCATGAAATAGGGAATGAAAGGAATTGACCACTGTTGTCCACAATTGCTCTCCTATTTCATCACCAAACATGACCATAGTTGCCATCTTAATGTAACTATTAAGTTTATACCTTGGATCCAATGCTACACAGAAGAAAACAATTAAATTCAGATTTTGAACCCCCGGCCCTATCTCTCCCCAATATTTTTGGTACTTCAGTAGCATTCTCTTACCCATCTCTGCACACAACAAATCCTCACTATTGCACCACTGTCTCAGCAAAACAACTACATCAGCAATTTCATGGAAGAATGTGTGAGATGTTGGACGACTTGTTGCTGAAACACGAAGAGTCAGTTCATAGAAATGTTCAAGAAATTCAGCCATCTTCCTAGCTTTATCCCAATCTGATTTTTCAGGAACTCCTGGCCCATCATGACCTTCTATATCTAGCTTGTAATATGGGTCTTCATCACTGTACCTTTCAAATGCTTTCTCATATTGCTGGGCAATATTAAGCATATGGTAGGTTGAGTTCCACCTAGTGCAAACATCTAGTGTCAAAAATGCTTTGGTTTGTACTTTTGCCAACTCAGCACATTTCTTAAATTTTGCCAACCTAGCTGGTCCGGCCTTGACAAACTTAACAGCAGCACGAACACGGCAAATGGATTTATTGATTTCTTTTAAACCATCAGCCACTATCAAGTTGATAATATGTGCAACACATCTCATATGAAGGAACTCCCCTTCAGCAATGCATCCATTCAATACCCTCTTCATGTATTTAATTGCATTATTGTTAGCACTAGCATTGTCAACTGTTATTGACAAAACTTTATCAATTCTCCACTCAGATAAGCAATTCTCTAAAGATTTCCCAATATCCTCCCCTCTATGCCCCTTTACTAGGAAGAAGCCTATGATTTTTTTATGGAGCTTCCAATCATTGTCAATAAAATGTGCAGTGACACACATGTAGTTTTGGTTGGTGTTAGCAGTCCATGTGTCTGTTGTGAGGCTAACCCTCTCACAATTTTCCTTCAAAAATTTCTTAAGCTTCAATCTTTGCACATCATACACTTTGACACATGCTCTAGTGGTAGTTCTTCTAGATGGCAAAGTAAACCGTGGACATGCTTTAGCCAAAAACTTCCTAAGACCTAGACGTTCACTTAAGACAAAAGGTTGTTCATCTTCAATTATCATTTCAGCAAAACTATTCCTCAAGTCTTCAATATCAAATTTCCATGTGGAACAAGTACCAACACTACTACCACCACTTCCAGGAGTAATTTGCAAAGTGTGTTGGTTATCAATTACTAGCTTGTTAGGATTCTTTTTGCAGATTTTCAAGTGATTTTTCAAAGATGATGTACCATTTGTCCTAGGGTCACAACGAAACAACTTTTGACAGTATTTACACTTAGCTCTCTCCTCTCCATTGGAAATTTTTACCTTGCTGAAGCTGCCCCATACATCAGATCTTGGAACAATAGCCTTTCTTTTCTTTTCCTCTTCCTCCGTGGCTGCATGTTCATTCTCCGTGGCTGCTTGCTCCTGCTCCTCTTCATCCTTGTGCTCCGCTAACCATGCAGCAACTTCCCTCTCCACTATCTCTTCAGTGTCCTCCATCTAAAAAAATATTTACAAATTACAATCCAAAATTGAGGCAGTAGCAGGCAACAGCAGAGGCAGCTTACATTGGAGGACTCCTTGGTTGTTGCTGCCGTCGTATAGGCAACAGCAAAGGCAGCGCAGAGGATGGGGGACAGAGGGAGGACGACGCGGCGAGCCGGCGAGGATGGGGGACAAAGGGAGGACGGCGTAGCGAGGATAGGGGGTGTCGGCGGCGTCGCGCGAGATGGCGGGGTGTCGGCGGCGACGGCATGGGATGCGTGAGACTGTGAGAGAGAGGGCGGCGAGGGGAGAGGGCGCGGCGGCGGCGTGGAATGCGTGAGAGAGGGCGGCGATGCCGCGAGGGGAGAGGGCGGAGGGGATGTGTGAGAGAGAGGGCGGAGGGGATGCGTGAGAGAGAGGGCGGCATGGCGGCGTGGGATGCGTGAGAGAGAGAGGGCGGCGACGCCGGCGAGGGGAGAGGGCGAAGCTGCGGAGGGGATGCGTGAGAGAGAGGGCGGCGGCGGCGGCGTGGGATGCGTGAGAGAGATAGGGCGGTGACACCGGCGAGGGGAGAGGGCGGAGCCGCGGAGGGGATGCGTGAGAGAGAGGGCGGCGGCGGCGGCGTGGGATGCTTCACAGCTTCAGGGGAGATTGGGAGAAGGCGGCGGTAGGTTAGGGTTAGGGTTAGAGAGAGGCAAGGCCCATGGGCCGGCTGGGCGGCTGGTGGCAGGGTTGTGGCGCCCGGTTCGGTTTTTTCGGGCAAACGGTTTTCATACAACTAAAACCGAAGCCGATCCGAATTATGCGGTTTATGCTAATCTTTGAACCGAAACCGAACCGAATTACCGAAAAACCGAAAAATTCGGTTCGGTTCAATGCGGTTCGGATCGGTTTTTGGTTTTCGGTGTTTTTTTGCCTAGCCCTAGCCTTGATGGAGACCCGCCAGCCAAACCCTGCAAAGTGCGGAGCAGAGAGAGCCGGGCAGATGGCCTGCAGCGGCCAGGCGGTTTCCCCAAGCAGCGCCTTCCTACATGATGATTTGGTTGAGGCACTGCCCAACCTCTCCGCTTCCTGCAACAACCACCTGCGTAGCACAATGGTAGCAGATTCTCTCAATCAATAGCTTGGAACATATGGAGCTCGCTCGCGCGAGAGCATCGTGACAGAGACCAAATTTCAATTTATTGTTCATATGTATAGAACCTAACAATTCTTATGAAAAGAATCAGTCTTGAAAGCGTACTACATATGTAAGAAATAATTTCACATTTGACAGAAATTGTTCAGTTTCAAGGACAAAACCACATATTTCTAGCTTTTATAGCAAAGAAACTCATTTTCAAGAGAGTTGACTGCTTATAAATAGCTCCCATCTGTAAATATAAATGTATGGCAGAATGGCAAATGTACAGATTCCAAAGCAAACTTCACCCACAATTTTAGCTTATTCTTCTCAAATTCAGGACTAGAAAGAAAAGGGGAAACTATAGAGTTCAAGTACTATATATTATTTGGTGAAAAGCAAGGAGATATGCAATACTGAAATACATGAGTTATGCTTTGCTGTAAGCTAATGATACGTAGGTGATAAGTTAAGTATAATTATTTGAAAAACTACATTGTTTCACCAAACGATTACAAATCAACTAAGTTGAATGCAGTCCCACTATATATTCCATACAATTCAAAGTTGACTGATATGTAACACCAAACATGGATCTGGAAGGGAAGAGAAAAGAAATCAGTTGAAAAGATGGGAAGAATATATCTATACCTGGTTGTGTACCTAGGACCATCAATATGTTAAGACATCTAGGCTGATGAACCTGACTCCTAATGATACATCCTCATTAAGATATTTCTGGATAAAACGTCTGAAATGGCAACATTGTCCATGGTCAATGATGGGCAAGTGTTACATAAAAGCAAATTTATGGTGTAGATAAATATAAGCCATGTCTGAAGAAACCCTTACTGGTTGATTGACATGTAAGAAGCTAGGTCCTTGAAGATTGGATAGAACTGAATGATTGCATTGTAAAAGTACTTGATCCCTTATTCTCCAAATTTCCAATACTCTAGCTCAAGATATCTTGCACCATGAGAATGAAAAACAATCTGCTATTTGGACAACAATTTAAAATATCAGGTAAGACATGACAACAATAGGGGAACTTACTTCTAAGCCAGTACTAAACCAAATTTCATGCAGCCAATGTAAGCTCTAGGCTTTGACCGATGCTTAGCATGTTTTCAAGAGTTGCTACAATATGTTTCAATCTTATTATTATAGTGTCACTATAGTTGACATAGAATTTTAAAATGTAAGGATTTTGAGTTTTAGCTTTGGAAGCAACATCTCTGAAGATAATAGCATATATGAGACTTATCAACTTTGAGTGTACAGTTTGTATGTCAAATGCTTAGCATAAATTTAATTTAACAAAAATGAAATGTCTTAACTCTGAACAGTTTAAATTTAAGCATGGAAAAAAAACTCGAGATGATGCTAAATCAGAGGGCAGTAGTTCAAACACCTATTTAAATATTTACATGTAGGTGTTGGCGTAGAATTTCGAACCGTCTTGCAACCAAACGGGTTCCACGTTTTCACGGCGGCCTGGGAGATCTGTTTAGCTCCAGTGCAGGTCCAAAGGCTTGCCTAGGTGTGTGTAGGGCGTGCCAGTTGATTTGATCTGCAATCAACAAGATGAACAAGTAAACCATGTTAGTAAACAATGACCGATCGGCCAATAGGCCGATGTTGCATTGTCGTGACCCAGCCGATAGGGCAAAGCTATATCGGCTTACTTGCAATAAAATAAGATTGAAATATAAACCTAATCTTATCGGTCTTCATCAACATATTAATGTCAATTAATGGCATCAGCCGATAAGGATAGAAGAAATAAATACACTAGCTAATACTCTAGTGTGAATCTACATGAACCAATCAGCCAATATAAATATAATGATCGCAGATAAACCCTAAAGAGCAATCTATAATAGATACATTTATATTCATAGATCCATTCATGTAGATGGCAGATACATATAAAAACTCTATGATAATCATATATATCAGGTAAGACTGGTTGAAACCCCAGTACTATCCTTAATTACAATCGAAAACAGGCTTTGGGTTAGATCTCAAAACAGGACTAAGGTCGATAGCAACTCAAAGTGTGAATTGAGACTTAACGCAAAAAAAATCAACTCGCCGATTACTTTTGGGGATGGTGGATGCATTGAAAGATTTAACTAAGCATAGTAATTAAACTACCGTCGGTAATAAACCCTAAAACGAGTAGATCGCTGGCGAGGCATAATTAATATACTTACAAAAATCGTCCAAAGTATGATAAACGACGATCACAACATCGAGACTTAACGTGCCTAAAGCGACACGTTAGCCCCGACAATGTAGATCGTCGGGCACGAGTTCTTACCTCTGCTCTAAGGAAGCAAGAACTCGTCGAGATTAACCTCTTGCGAGGGTTGGCGATGCGCCGAAAGTAGATTGATTTGTGTATTGTCTGATGAGAGAGCTTCTATATATAAACTACCGGGATATTTATACCCGAGATTACAACATGGTCCGTGTAGGATATGATCTTATCTCTAACTAACAAACAAGTCTTTGCGGCAGACTCTTGCCAAAGATTAGATCTAAACCTACTTGATTTACAAGATACAATTGCCTAAAACCGAGCCTTATCTCTATTTGGCAACTTCCTTGAAGCTTATCTTGAGCCCAAACCAAGCCCATGTTAACTCTATCAACTTCCTGGCTCTATCAGTTAATGGTCATATTGAATCCGTATCGGCCGATATGCTCTTCCTGCTAGCGCTTCTTCCAGTCCGATACGCTTACCGAGTCCGATACGAGACTTGGTCCGACTCCAACTTACCCCCCTTTCTCCGCGTCGGTTTCCTCTTTCCTCTCTGAGCCGATTACGAAAATCTGCTGTTAACACATGCCCCCCAATTCCACTTTATTATATAATGTGGCGGAATTAGCTCCGAGGAACCTATCGACTTCTTCGCTAGGGTTTGTCTGAAAAACCGCGCAAATCCAGATTCGCAGCCCTCCGCCGCCGATTTCCCCGCGCATTTCCTTGTTAACCACTTGCGCTTTTCAACTCCGGCGACACCTCGACATCCCATTGGCATCGACCCCCTTATTGGTGATCTCCTCAAGTTCATCAATGGCCTCCTTACCGTTCTACGCTTGTGAGATCCCCATGGTGAGTCAATCCTTTCTGAGTTCACATTTTTATTTTCTTGCCAATTTCTTCAAGCTAGGGTTTCTGTTCTTACTCCCCCAAATCTTATTCTTCATCGTTGTTCTCATGTCATAGGTCTTCAAAAACCAGATCTTAATCCCCACTAACGACAAGTCACACCGGTTCCTGTTAGGCCCCATGGGCAATTCTGACCCAACCTGGTTGATAGATGCAGAAACAAACAGAATCCCCTTTAAGGAAGTAAAACCCAATGTTACTTCATGGAAGCATACCTTCAGATCCTGGCCGTCCAAGCTCAATGGCTACAGGACCTGGTACAAGAGGATTGCCGCAGCCAAACAACTCTATTGGGATGAGATAGGAATCGGCCAGTGCATTGCTCTGTCTTTGGCCGATACCAAGAAGAACGAACCTCTCATGTCAGCGGCCACCTACTTCTGGTCCAGCACCTTGAACGCTTTTCAGTTTCGACAAGGTCCGATGACCCCAACACTGATCGATGTCAAGATGCTGACAGGATTAGACATTCACTCTGAGATAAACCCCTTCAACCTCCTCATCAACAGCACACACAAGCTGAAAACCAAGAAAATTGGAGGTTGGTCTGGATACATATCCGAACACATGGAACAGGATCTGTCTCAAAGAGAGAACATGTGGCTTTCCTAACTCTATGGTTAGAAAGATTCGTCTTCTGCGGATCAACCTGCGGCCCTACTTCAAACTGTCAACATCTAGCTCAGGCCCTAGTTGAAAAGAAGCAGATTCCCCTTGGCCGATATCTTCTTGGAGCTATCTATCGGCTACTACACATTGCCACTCAGGATCTGATGTTAAGACAAACAGTAGCACACGGAGGTCCATGGTGGTTTATCCAACTCTGGTTAACAATCTACACCAACACCATGGTCGATCGGCCTCCATTATCAGATTCAGTCTTCCCATCAGACTATACTGACAACGAGAATCCCTCAACAAGGAGATGCATGTCTTTTGGAGAAGCAGCTTCAATCTATCCTGGAGCAGAGCAATCGGCCGAAGACATATCCACTTGGTTTATCCGGTTCTGCACTGGCCCTCCATCATCCAAGATGGACATGTTTGTCTATCCTTTGGATGCCGAATTTGAGCTCCCTGCCGATCTGACCCTGAGCCAGCTGAACGATGACATGGTTTCACGGGAAATTTTCTTGATCGGCATCACTCCTTGCCTGCTCCTAGTAGGCATATTTCAAGGTAGAAGCACCAATTTATCATACGAGTTCTACAACCCCATGGTAGCTGCCAGACAATGTGGGTTAGGACAACTCCCAATTAGCCTACATTTTCATCGGCTCATAGAGAGCAGGGGCACGGTCTCATCGGCCCTGATCATGAGTAAAGCCCTGGAAATCAAAGCACCAAACTTGGGCGACTGTGACCGATTATGGTTGAGTCCCTTCATCCATATCAGCTTCCAATCATGGTGGCAGGAGTGGGCTACTCACCTCTTCCATCAATCGGCTAGGTATTATTTGACAGAACTTATTGACAATATCAGTCCTCAGGTCCCCGATGCCCCAATACCATCAGTCAGCAATAATGGGCGGAAAATATCTTATGCTCAAGCCCTGGCTCCATCAGGAAGTACTATTCTGGAGTCGATTATCGGCCTTACTGCCCCAAAGGTATCATCACTACTCCAAGGGCCGATAACCAAAGCAACTCCTAAAAGAAAGGCGCCAGCGAAAGAAAAGACCCAGAAAACCAGCAAGAAACCCAAGACTGTCGATCAAGCCGATCTTGATGAACTAGATCCTTCCGTGGAATAATTCCTCGATGAACAAGTAATGGAGGAAGAGGTTGATGCAACAGCCGCCGATCTACCTGAAGAAGAAAATCCATCGGCTGAAACTGCTAAGGAACCATCGGCCAAGACCACCGCGATCCCACCGGCCGATGACCAAGCCGATACTGCCAATCCAAGAAGAAGCAGGCATGCAATCCGCAAGGTTAACATAGTCCCTTTCTTGAATCTATGCAGTCTCCTTCTGGTGGTATGTTACACCTTGATCCTTTGCAGGTTCTTGCATCATCTCTGTTGAAGGAAAGAACTCAATCGGTCCCGCCGCCCAGGACTAAGAAAGCCACCATGCAAAGGCGGGAGCGAGCCAAGACCCGATTGAAGACACCTTCTCCTTCTCCACCACCCTCTCTGATTGCTTCGGTAAGAGTTAACCCTTTGCCTCAACCCCTTAACAATATAGATCTGATCGCCATTTTCTTGCTTTTCCTCAGCCGCGAGTTCCATCCCCTGCACCGCATCGGCCAACTCCCTCGCCCACTGGCTCAGGACAAGAAAAGACAGCCGATGCAAGTACAGCCGATGCGCCATCACAGGTAAACCTGACCACCTCGAATCCTTTGCCGATCAATTTTTTCTAGCTGGGTTAACCATGCCCTATCTTGATGTTTGCAGAACTTAGCCGATATGTTCTCCTTTGATATCGGCCAATTCCTTGACGATGAGGACAAAGAGCCACTCAGCACAGCCAAAGCGTCGATTTCTGAAGAGCTGAAGAACCAGCTATCCGACATTGCCAATCGGCTGGAATCATCACTGGAATCCTTGGTGGAGAACTATAGTCCCATTAGGAGTAGGGTACAAGAAATCCAAGACCAGCTCCCTGAAGATCTGATGGAAGTCTTGACGCCAGCTATTTTCTTGGAACAATATAACTTCAAGCTTCACAAAGCCAAGGAAAGGATCGCGGAGAGGCGGGAACATGAAAACTTGGAATCAGCCTTGTCCGCCAGCAAAGCTCAAGTCAATTCTGACAAAACTAGGTTGGACGAGCTGGCTGTTGAGCCGATCATCTTAAACAACAGGCTTGAAGAACTCCGTCGCCTCGAAGCAGATCTAATATCGAAGCTAGAAGCCACCCGCAAGGAGATCCAAGAAGTTGAAGCCGGAATAGCTGCATCACCTAAGGCCATAGAAGACCAAACGGCGAAGCTAAAGGCATCGACCAAGTACCTTGCCAGCCTGAGCAAATCGTTGAAGCCAATTCCAGGGTCGACGGCCGATGACGCCCAAATAATTGAAGACATTGATCAAATCCGTCGTAAGGCCATTGCAGCTATTGAAAACTTTATAGGCTAATGTAATATAGTTTATGTCCTTCTTGTAAACTGATAACCTCTTGTCTTGATTAACATAAATCTCATCGGCCAATCAGCCGAATTTGATCTGAACAAATCTAAAAAGTCCAAGCTTGAAAAAGTTTTTGAAGTCCATAAACTTGAATCAATCTGATAAACTCGAAGAATCTTGAAGAATTTCGTGCTTGTATATATATATGCCCCCCAAATTTTGGAAGATGAGGGCTCATGTTGTAAAATTTGAACTAAGGGCGATAATGCATATCGGCCATCTAAAGACGATGTGTACCACATCGGCTATTGCCATAAATCGGCTGGTAAGCCGATCATGAATCGATCCAGACGCTAGGATAATATTTCTTTAAGTATTTGCCATTAAGAGCTCTGCCATAAATTTCTCCATCTAATCCTTTGAGCAGATAAGCATTGCGAGGAACACATTGATGAATCTGAAAAGGATCTTCCCAATTAGGTGACCACTTGCCGAATTTATTATCTCTGGAACCAATCGGCAGTATCAACTTCCAAACAAGATCCCCCTCTTCAAATGACTTGGCGACAACTTTTTTGTTATAATGACGAGCAACTCTATCTTTATCTCGCTTGATTTTCTCCGAGGCCCGCAACCTGACGTGTGCCAAATCATCTAACTCATCAACCATAAGATTGTGGTACTCATCGGCTGTCAAGTCGTCTTGCAAATCAATCCTTCTTGAGCCGATGTTGGTTTCCCATGGCAACACAGCTTCATGTCCATAAACCAACTGATATGGCGGCACTAGAATTGCACCATGACAAGCCATCCGATACGCCCAAAGGGAATCGGCTAGCGTGTTATGCCACTGCCTCGGCTGTTCATCGATTTTTCTCTTGATCAACTTGATTAAAGTCTTATTAGAAGCTTCTGCCTGCCCATTAGCTTGCGCATAATATGGAGAAGAATTTAACAGCTTGATGCCCATGCTGTCGGCGAACTGGACAAACTCATCAGACACGAAGATTGATCCCTGATCTGTAGTCAACGTTTGTGGTAATCCAAACCGATATATGATATGCTCCTTGGCAAACTGAATTGCATCCTTGGAATCAACTTTCTTAAGAGGGATGGCCTCAACCCACTTGGTGAAGTAGTCTGTAGCCACTAGGATATACTTGTGTCCTTTACTTGATGGTGGATTGATTTGTCCGATCATGTCTATACCCCATCCTCGAAACGGCCACGGCTTTATGATTAGATGCATAGCCGATGCCGGTGCTCTCTGAATTGCTCCAAACTTTTGGCAATCTTGACATCCTTTGTAATATTTGAAACAGTCCTCAAGCATTGTCGGCCAAAAATATCCAAGGCGCTTCAAAAGCCATCTCATTTTATGGGCCGATTGATGAGTTCCACAAATCCCTTCATGTACCTCACTCATAACAACTTTGGCCTCCTCAAGACCTAGGCACTTAAGCAAGACACCATCAATTGTACGATAGTAGAGATCATCATCTAACAGGACATAATGCAAGACTTAGTATTTCATCTTTCGCGACGCCGACTGGGAAGTGTTTTTCAAATAATCAATGATAGCAAACCTCCAGTCGTCGGCATCCACGGCAGCGATTTGAATATGAACATCTTTAGCCATCGGCCTGTATCCTGATGCCCCATGAGCTAAATCATTGGCTTCAAAGTTCTGCTTCCTGGGTATATGCCTCATCGTCACAATCTTGAAAACTTGTAGCAACTCCTTGCACTCCTCATTGTAAACTCTGAGAATATCATTCTTGCATTCATACTCCCCAGAAAGTTGATTAATTACCAGCTGTGAATCACCAATGATCTCTACGGAATCGGCCTCGACCTCTTGTAATAACTGCAAACCTTTAAGCACAGCTTCATACTCTGCTTGATTGTTAGTATAATAAGGCTTGATAGTAAAGGCAAACTCGAAGCTTGCCCCCCGAGGGGATATGATGACCAGGCCGATACCGCATCCATGTTTCCAAACGGATCCATCAAAATACAGTGTCCATGGCACAATGTCTGCATATGCAATTGAATCATCTCTATGTTGAATAATGAAATCGGCCAGGGCTTGTCCTTTGATTGCTTTGGCCGATTCATATCTGAGGTCAAACTCTGTTAAGGCAAAAATCCACTTCTCAATTCTCCCTTTTAAAACAGGGGCCGTTAGCATGTATTTCATCACATCGGCCTTACTTACCACAATGCACTCGTTGGAAAGTAAATAATGCCTCAACTTAGTACATGAAAAATATAAGCATAGACACAACTTCTCCACTGGCGTATACCTTGTTTCAGCATCTAACAACCTCCTACTGAGATAAAAAAATGGCTCTTTCTTTGCCATCAATGTCTTGAACTAAAACTGAGCCGATGGACTTCTCATCGGCCGATAGGTACAGCCTGAATGGAACCCCTTTCTGTGGAGGGATTAGAACTGGAGGGGAAGTTAGATATTCCTTGATGTCGTCCAACGCTTTTTGTTGCTTATCACCCCATACGAACTCTTGATCGTCCTTTATTTTCAATAATGGAGTGAACGGCTCTATCCTGCTTGACAGGTTTGATATAAAACGCCGGACAAAGTTGATCTTGCCGAGCAGAGATTGTAACTTGGTATTGTTGGTTGGAGACTTGATTTTTTTTATAGCATCAATGTTCTTCTGTGTAATCTCGATTCCTCTTTCATGGACAAAGAAACCTAAAAACTGACCGGCCGATACACCAAAGGCACATTTGTTAGGGTTCATCTTTAGACCATATTTCCTTGCTCTTTTTAGTACCTTGCGTAAATCGGCCAAGTGCATATCGTAGTCTTTGGACTTTACAACGATGTCACCAATGTAAACCTCAACCAGTGAGTCGATAAGATCATGAAAAATATAATTCATAGCTCTCTGATAAGTAGCTCCAGCGTTTTTCAAGCCGAAGGTCATGACAACCCACTCATATAGGCCAATTGCCCCCGGACACCTGAAGGCTGTCTTGTAAATATCTTCCTCGGCCATGAAAATCTGGTTGTAGCCTGCGTTCCCATCCATGAAACTGATAATCTTGTGTCCAGACGCGGCATCTACCAGCAGATCGGCCAACGGCATAGGGTACTCATCTTTTGGCGTTGCTTTATTCAAGTCTCTGAAATCGATACATACCCTAAGCTTGCCGTTTTTCTTCAATACCGGAACTATATTGGAAACTCACTCCGTATATCGGTAGGGTCTGATAAAATTGGCGTCGTAAAGCCTGGTGATCTCTGCTTTGATAGCTTCGTGCATATCGGCCTTAAATATCCTAGGAGCTTGCTTAAACGGCCGATAACCTGGTTTGATAGGTAACCGATGTTCTACGATCCATCGGCTTAACCCTGGCATCTCATGATATTCCCATGCAAAACAATCTATGACTTCTTTCAAAAGATTTATCAAATTATTTTTATATTCCATTGGCAGGTTAGCACTTACATACGTCGGCCTAGGCCTATCACCTGTTCATATATCAATCTCTTTGAGTTGATCGGCCGACGTAAAGCCTTGTCCCAATTTTTCATCTAGCTCATCCACCGCGTCGTCTGTGTAGGGACTAGCTTGCTCATCTTGGGCAGTGGATGGTACATCTTTGTTAAAGCAATTGCTTGTCTTGATCTTCAATCGTCTCGATATCCAATTAGTTACTTTGAGGAAATCGGCATCCCAAACTCGTTCGGATAGGCAATCGATTCCCTTCATCTCCCAAACTGCGCGATCAGCATTGGCCACATGTACTGACCGATCGGCCTGCACGATCTCGACCTGGTCCCCTTGCCATTGTATAAGGCATTGGTGCATTGTTGAAGGGACGCAACATTTTGCGTGGATCCAATCCCATCCCAACAACAGGCTGTAGGAACCCTTTTCATCAAAGATGAAAAAGGTGGTGGGTATCGTCTTGTTGCCCACAGTGAGCTCCACGTTTAGCACCCATTTCGCCTCGGATGCGTTGCCACCAAAGTCTTTTAGCACCATGTTGGTCTTGATGAGGTCTTCAGGTACTTTTCCAAGCTTCCTGAAGGTTGTATACGGCATTAAGTTCACTGCCGCGCCGCCATCGACCAGCATCTTCGTCATCGGCCGCCCATTGACGAATCCTTTGATGTATAACGGCCGGAGGTGCCTGTAGCTGGTGTCGACTGGCTTGTCGGACACGGCTTGATCTGGCGACAACTGTAGTTTAGCCGAGGACTGCTCATCGTCTGCTACCGCTTCATCAACCGTCTGCACGCTGTATTCTGTTGGCAATATGAAAACCATATTAACAGAAGCCAATGCTACACCTTTACCTTTTGCGGACGCAAGAGCTTGAGCTGATTTGGAAGTGCCCTCATCGGCCTTGACCACTACAGATTTTATTCTCCACTCCTTCTTGGTCTTGACGGGCCGATGGGCTATTGTCGTCTGCTGCTCCTGGATCTGCTCCTTCCTCCTTAGTCTCTGAACCCGCCGTTTTTGTGTCTTGCTAAACACGTCACTTGGGCACCATTGGGGGTTCTGGATTTGCTCATCGTCCTTAGCCCGACGATCATGGTGCATCGGCCCCAGCCTCTCATGTACAGACTTTCTCTGCTTGCTTGGCCGATGCACTTGCTTACTCGAGCTGCCCTGATAGGAGTCTTCTACATCATTACATGCAGGGCACTTTTGGATCGATGGCAACCTCATCCCTTCATTCCAGCAGAAACGGAAAAATTCGCACTCCCAATGAGGGTCATAGGAATTGTCTTGATCGGCGTAATCCTGTGCTTGTTCTTCCCGCCTTCGCTGATATTTTCTAATCAGGCCCTCTGAGGTCTGATGAGGTCGCTTGCCGGTCCGATGGCCATCGCCATCGGCCCTGTCCGCCCGCACCATATTGACTGGGAACGGGTGTCCTTCTATCTTCATCGGCCGCTTGGCATCATCGATCTTAATCCTGCCTTGCTCAATGGCCGATTGAATCTGTTGTCGGAAGATTTTGCATTCATTGGTGTGATGGAAATATGTATTGTGCCACTTGCAATATCTTCTCTTCTTGGTTTCCTCAGCCGATGGCAGTATATGACCTACTGGCAGCTGAATCTGCTTTTCTTGCAGGAGTAAGTCAAATATCTTGTCGGCCTTATTAATGTCGAAGTCGTACTTATCTTCCTTGTCACCCTTCTTGGCCCACTGGCATGTTGTTGGCTTCTTCATCTGGGCCCACTCGGCCAGGTCAACATCGGCATCTTCTTCATCGTCTTGATCGGAGGCGTACTGATAGATTGTATTGATCTTCTTTGCGAACTTTTTCGCCTCCTGGAATCTTTGTTCATGCGTCGATACTCGTTGTGCTAGCTGAGCTAGGCTGTCGAATTCCTGAGATGAGAACCTCTCTCGTATCGGCCCTAGTAATCCTTGAAACGCCAAATCGGCCAGTTGAGAATCGGTCAAGCTGAGGCTGTAACACCTATTCCTTATGTCTCTGAATCTTTGGATGTATTCTGGGACTGATTCATCAACCCGTTGCCTGATGGCGGTGAGATCAGACAGTTTCATCTCTTGTACGTCGTTGTAAAAGTATCTGTGAAACTGCTTCTCTAGATCTATCCATCCTCTGATGGAATTGCAGGGTAAAGAGGAAAACCATGTAAATGCTGACCCTGACAAAGACAGAGGGAAAAATCTCACCCTCAACGCCTCTATGGCCGATGCCTCACCACACTGTGCTAGGAATCGGCTTACGTGCTCGTATGTAGAGACGTTATCTTGCCCCGAAAATTTGGAGAAGTCCGGGATTTTGTATCGGCTTGGCAGTGGCACTCTGTCGAACTCCTCGGGGTACGGATGCCGATACACTATAGAACTCACCTTGGGCTTCAAGCCGAATTGATCTCGCATCACCTCGGCTATCATGTCG
The DNA here is from genome assembly GCA_008326285.1 of Oryza officinalis. Taxonomy (NCBI): domain Eukaryota; kingdom Viridiplantae; phylum Streptophyta; class Magnoliopsida; order Poales; family Poaceae; genus Oryza; species Oryza officinalis. Next base: position 8,836,315 of record BDMV01000006.1, on the reverse strand, counting down.
GCCCAGTATCCTGCGGGCTAGTGTGGTAGCTCCTGGTGGTAAGACTGCTGCAGGCCCTCTGCCCAATATTGCCTGGGGGAGTACGGTTGGAAGTGATGATTTAAGTTCTGTGCGTCGTACGGCCCTACGGTGTACTGCTGGTAGCCTTGCGGCGCATTGTAAGCAGTTGGTTGCGGAGGGTTACTAGACATGGGGAATTGAGGTTGTCCGGCCGATGGCGGGTTTACTGGAACTTGCTGCATCGGCTCGAGCACCGGCTGTTTTCCCTTCGTCCATTGTGCAAATTGTTCCTCCGTGATGTGTTGGGGGCTCCCTCCCGTTTGCTTGGTTAGGACCAACGGCGTGGTTGACGCTGGTTGGGCCGACGGAGGTGGAATCAGTGCCGTCGGCTGTGGAGCCGTGCTCAGGTCGGTCCTCAAAGTCCGATAAGCAGGAAACTTGTTTTCTGGCAAGAAAATCGGCCCTTGAGACTTGTACTAATGAATGGAACCATCCAAGATTGATTTGACCGTATTGGTCAATGTATTCAATAGGATCCCCGACTGATTGACTAGCGCAGAGTGGACTGCGGAGTCGATGCGGTCTTGCAACGTCGGCGTGGCGTTCTCTTCAGTTTTGACTGCATGGTCGTGTGCTGCCGCCGACGTGCTGGCTCCGCCTCCAGGGCTCGGCATCACCAACTTAGATTTTTGAACGAGGGTGCCTTGCCGAGTCCTGGAGTACGTTTGCAGGTACATGTCTTGAAACCGCTCGACCAGCTCATCCATCTCGGCTTTTTGCTCTTCGTTGAGCTAGTCAACGGTTACTGAGACGACGTTCTCCTCGGAGATCTCACTCTGCTTCGACATCCTGCAGTGACCTTCTTGTTGTTGCAAAGCTTGCGTTCTTGAGGTCCCACTGGGCGTGCCAAAAGCGTGTTGGCGTAGAATTTAGACCCGCCTTGCAACCAAACGGGTTCCACGTTTCCACGACGGCCTGGGAGATCTGCTTAGCTCTAGTGCAGGTCCAAAGGCTTGCCTAGGTGTGTGTAGGGCGTGCCAGTTGATTTGATCTGCAATCAACAAGATGAACAAGTAAACCATGTTAGTAAACAATGACCGATCGGCCAATAGGCCGATGTCGTATTGTCGTGACCCAGCCGATAGGGCAAAGCTATATTGGCTTACTTGCGATAAAATAAGATTGAAATATAAACCTAATCTTATCGGTCTTCATCAACATATTAATGTCAATTAATGGCATCAGCCGATAAGGATAGAAGAAATAAATACACTAGCTAATACTCTAGTGTGAATCTACATGAACCAATCAGCCAATATAAATATAATGATCGCAGATAAACCCTAAAGAGCAATCTATAACAGATACATTTATATTCATCGATCCATTCATGTAGATGGCAGATACATATAAAAACTCTATGATAATCATATATATCAGGTAAGACTGGTTGAAACCCCAGTACTATCCTTAATTACAATCGAAAACAGGCTTTGGGTTAGATCTCAAAACAGGACTAAGGTCGATAGCAACTCAAAGTGTGAATTGAGACTTAACGCAAAAAAAATCAACTCGCCGATTACTTTTGGGGATGGTGGATGCATTGAAAGATTTAACTAAGCATAGTAATTAAACTACCGTCGGTAATAAACCCTAAAACGAGTAGATCGCTGGCGAGGCATAATTAATATACTTACAAAAATCGTCCAAAGTATGATAAACGACGATCACAACATCGAGACTTAACGTGCCTAAAGCGACACGTTAGCCCCGACAATGTAGATCGTCGGGCACGAGTTCTTACCTCTGCTCTAAGGAAGCAAGAACTCGTCGAGATTAACCTCTTGCGAGGGTTGGCGATGCGCCGAAAGTAGATTGATTTGTGTATTGTCTGATGAGAGAGCTTCTATATATAAACTACCGGGATATTTATACCCGAGATTACAACATGGTCCGTGTAGGATATGATCTTATCTCTAACTAACAAACAAGTCTTTGCGGCAGACTCTTGCCAAAGATTAGATCTAAACCTACTTGATTTACAAGATACAATTGCCTAAAACCGAGCCTTATCTCTATTTGGCAACTTCCTTGAAGCTTATCTTGAGCCCAAACCAAGCCCATGTTAACTCTATCAACTTCCTGGCTCTATCAGTTAATGGTCATATTGAATCCGTATCGGCCGATATGCTCTTCCTGCTAGCGCTTCTTCCAGTCCGATACGCTTACCGAGTCCGATACGAGACTTGGTCCGACTCCAACTTACCCCCCTTTCTCCGCGTCGGTTTCCTCTTTCCTCTCTGAGCCGATTACGAAAATCTGCTGTTAACACATGCCCCCCAATTCCACTTTATTATATAATGTGGCGGAATTAGCTCCGAGGAACCTATCGACTTCTTCGCTAGGGTTTGTCTGAAAAACCGCGCAAATCCAGATTCGCAGCCCTCCGCCGCCGATTTCCCCGCGCATTTCCTTGTTAACCACTTACGAGACTTGGTCCGACTCCAACTTAACTCCCTTTCTCCGCGTCGGTTTCCTTTTTCCTCTCTGAGCCGATTACGAAAATCTGCTGTTAACAGTAGGTCAACATCCACTCTAATGTAGTACTCTACACCCTACCCAGGCAAGACTGTCACAAAAATGATTTGTCTTTGCAGCCAATTCCAGATATCCTTCAACAGGATCTTAAGTAATTGACGGATATTCCAAGATATTTCATTGTTATAGATTAATAAGCAGATCGTTAATACTGTACTGTACCAGTTAAAGTAACTTTCTATTGTAGTATATCAGATGGTAATTACCAATCTCATAAAGTCACCATGTCCTATCCTCTGCATCTATAGCTCTATCGATTATCCCACCAGATGTTGAACTGTCAAATAAGATAAGAGGAGAAATTTTCAGATTCAGTGAGCTCAAGTTATTTGTTGTTTTATATTGCTGAATGATGAATGATAATTGTAAATTGCTAAATGTTTTAGTCGAGTAAAAGAAACTCCCCTTTACTGTTGTCCGTAACAGATTGCCCAAACTATATGTTTTTTTTACTAACCTATGACCGATAGAAAATGATAATTCTTTTTTCTTCCTCAAAGCATATTCTCTAACCTGTTGTAAACACAGTAACAATGTCAAGTAACAAGTTTTTTTCCCTGTGGCAATGAAGATCTCCATGCAAAAGAATACAAACCTTGAGAAAGCAGCAGCGATGACGATTTCCTTTAGGCCGGCTGCTAGCATCTCCTCCGCAGGAGCCTGAGACTACAGCGGCTCGAGCTTGCTCAATCGCTGCCAAGGCTGGAGGGAAGAGAAAATGACGTGACAGAGTAGACAAGACGGCTGAGGTGATCGAGGAAAACTGGTTGCTTGGACACCTCTCTCATTCACCTGTGCACAATAACAAAGCAAAGAACGAAGAAGAAAAGAAAAAAATGAAGGAACTCCTGGAGTGGTCCCAATCTTACGGCATGGATGTTGTGCGGAGGAGGTGGCTTTGTAGATACATGAGGGCAATGCAAAGATCATTGAATAGACAGGGCAATGCAAGATATACCTGTATTGGTTTTTTTATATAATGGAATAAAATTCGGCCTTTGCTCGACGAGCTACAACCAATTATTACACAAAATCGCTCCAAAGCGATCACACGTCAATGAGTTCATAAAACCACACAGAATTTAACAAAACATACACAAACTAATAGACACCAACATAAGATAAAGAACCCACAATTATTGAATCCTATTTATGAACCTCCACTCGAAGTTGGCGAAAAGCTGCAGGACTGTTGACTCAAGTTTATGACATGCATTTTTTATTAGCTTGATGTCGTCATCACACCTTTGTAGTTGAGCCCAACACCGAAGCCAATATGTTGGCCTGAAAAGTACCTGCATATAAAATTTTGATGGTGTTTTGTCAAATACCATATCATTTCTACTAAGCATAGAGCCCAACATATAGCAGATGCTCCTACAAGAATAAATTTCTTTGTCTTTGTATCAATACCCACGAGCCAATTTTCAAAAATATGAGATATACTATGTGGAGAATATAACCCAAAAGACAAATGTACTGCTCTCCATAGAAATCTGACAAAATGGCAATCCAAAAACAAGTGATGTATCGTCTCATTTTTCATTAAAAAACATCATCTCATAGTACCATTCCAATTCCTTCTAGCTAGATTATCTTTTGTTAACACCACCCCTTTAAGCAGATACCACATAAAAATCTTGATCTTAAGAGGCATCTTAAGTTTCCAAATAATCTTATTTCTCTCAACATAACCATTATTAATTAAGGCTAAGTACATAGATCAAACCAAGAATTGACCATTTTGATGAAAATTCCATTTAAAAATGTTGTTTTCTTCTGACAAATGGATTTGCACAATTGAAGTACACAAGTTGTGCCAATTGACCAGGTTCTGGCCTATTAATACTCTCCTAAAAGAAATATTAAGTAAAACAGAACTCATAACATTTGCAATCGAATAATTTCTCCTACGAACTATAGATTACAACGATGGGTATCTGTCCTTAAAGGAAGTATTTCCTATTCACTTATCTTCCTATAATCTGACATGTTCACCGTTATTAATTATCCAGGAACCCATATTTAAGAATGTACTCTTAACTTTCATGAGTTTCGACCAAAAATGGGAATCCCTTTGTTTTCTCTCAACTTGAGTTATTGATTTATTATTAAGGTATTTTCTTTTCAATAAGTCTTGCCAGATACCTTGCTCATTTATTAGCTTAAACAACCATTTGCTCAATAAACAATGGTTTTGTAATTCTAAATTATGTACTCCAAGTCCATCCTGATCTTTTGGTTGACATATAATGTCCCATCTAGCTAGTCTGTATTTCTTTATATTCTCATCTCCTTGCAAGAAGAAGCGTGATCTATAATAATCAATTTTTTAAAGAACCCCTTTGGGAATCTCAAAAAAAGATATCATAAACATGACTAGACTCGAGAGCACAGAATCTCCTCCTATAGACATATGTTTACCTTTCCAACTACTAAGTTTTTTTCAATTCTTTGCTCAATTGTTTTTCCGTCTTTGTTACTAAGCTTTCTAAAATGCATGGGAATATCAAGATATGTAAAAAAAAATTCCCCAAATTACAACCAAAGATGTTAGAATTTTGTTCCTGACATTCTTATGCCTGGCTAGAGCAAAATAATTCACTTTTGTGAAAATTTATTTTTAGACCAGAAAGCTTTTCAAAGGCTGATAATAACAACTTCATGTTCTTCGCTTGCTCTAAGTCATGCTCTAGAAAAATAAGAGTATCGTCTACATATTGTAAAATGGATAAACCATCATCCACCAAATGTGGAATGACCCAATTAATTTGACCATCGTCCTTTGCTCTCTTAATTAATATAGCTAGCATATCAACAACTATATCAAAAAGTAACGAGGATAGTGGATCCCCTTGCCTTAGACCTTTATATGTTTAAAAGTTAGATCTCACTTGGTCATTTATTTTTATACCAACATGTCCATCTTAAATAAAAGAAGCTATGCATTCACACCATTTTTGTGAAAAACCTTTCATCCTCAATATTTGTTGTACAAAAGACCATTTTACTTTATCATACAAATCAATCTTAAAAATCACCCCGCTCTTCTTTTGTCAATGTATTTCATGTATTGCTTCATCCACTTTAAGAAAGAAATGGAAGAAGATTAAAAGATGTTGAAAGAAAAATGACATCTCTGAACCAATCTAGGCTTTACCAAAGCCATACTCTTATCTGCTCTCCGATGCCTGTTGCATGGCCACATGAACCACATCCAATATTTTCTTATGTTGTCAACCACATGCCAGACAACCATACACGATGAGAATTGAAAGAGAAAAAAAGCTGGGCTTAAATCAGGTCACAATCCTCAAACTGAATGAGAAAAACTTCATATTAGATTGCCTCACTAAAAAAATTAGAAAGGATACCTGCAACTTCTCATCAAGTACCAGAATGCTAATCTCTCTGAATAAATGAGCAAAACCACAGCAGGCAACCTGTTGCGTTCATACTCTGCTTTCTACAGTGGATTAGGCTCACACACGTACCTAAAATGCAATATAACTGAACATATAAAATGGATTGAGAGAGGATTAGTGCAAAGGAATGAGAATAAGCTGTTGGCGGAATACCTTGATAGGATTTGCGAGAGGGATGGCCGGCGACATGAATGCCGCCAACATCACCACCTGCTTCGCTTCTTTTTTGGCCTTGGTTCCAGTTGCGACCACTCCCCTGCTGTGCTCCTCTCCCTCTCCCGGTGAGGTTTTATCAAGATCCTGTCACGGAAGAGCAGCACGACGTCGACTATGTTGACCGCACTGGTGAGAACGGTTGGACTCGTTGTGCATCCTAGCGGCGCTGCCATCATCACAAACACGCAGCAGGTCCACTCTGGTGAGGCGGTTAGCGGCCAGATCGATGGTCCCCGACATTGTAGAGATCGAATCCGACCGCCGGCGGTTGGGAACGGAGGCTACGGCGCCGCCTGGCGGACGGGGTGGTTAGATCCGCGTCCCCGGACCACATGGAGGCCAGATTCGGACGTCGGCGATCGGAGGAGGTGGTCAGCAGCCACAGCGGCACGAGGTTGAGGAGGCGTGCTCGGCGACGGCGACGGCGTGCCGCGAGGGGGAGGCACTCGGCAACAACGGCGACGACGACGGCGAGAGGTGAAGGCGGAGTGAAGATGGAGACGGTGGCGGCGGAGGGGATAGAGACGACGAAAGGGGGTTGTGGCGGGGACCAACAACGGCTACACGAGGCAGAGGCAATGGTCGTGGCGCGAGGCAGGGACGGCAGCGTGGGGCGGTGACGGTCAGCAACGGAAGCGGCAGAGGGTGGATCGGCGGCGGCGACGGGCGATCGAGGAAGAGGGAGAGGGTGGAATGAGAGGGAGAAGGGGGTGCGGGCGGCGGCGGCTGCTAGGGTTTGAGGAGGTGAGTGGGTTAGTGGGCGTCCTTTTGCAAAAAAAGCCCCTATGCTTTCACTTTTTACAGCACGGTCCTAATTCATGATTTTTCTCTTCTTCGGATGGAATATCTGGTTTTTCGAATGGCCTCTACATAAAATGTCAGCTCAGAGGAACTGTACAGGAGGGACCTAGATCAAATTACACATAAATTGGAGGACTTTTTTGTAAAATTTCCAGCACCCATGCACTATTTCTATCCTACATGACATAGCCCAACGACAATGCCATCCGCGCAGCATTAGGTTTTGAATAAGTTGATGAGTAGCAAAGCTACAGTATGGCTCCTATCTTGCTAGGTATGGATTATGTATTGACATTTCCATGAGAAACATGAATGATTTTGTCGATAGGTTATATCCGTATACCGTATTACGAGGGTATTGGGGTACATTGGAATAAGGATCTACACGAAACAACATCAAGCACACAAAAGACAAAGATTATATTGGTTCAAGCCCCTCGTAAGGTAATAGCCCTACTCCAGTTTATATGGAATTACGACGAGAACCACAGAAATTACAATAGAGAACAATTGAAAGTATCGAGTACCGACGAGATCCCTATCGAGAACGACTCGACGAGATCCAACCGAGACGAGTTATCTTCAAGTCCTCCCGATTGCCTCTGCTATGGTGGTGACTTGCCCTATGATTCGATGATCCTGTACCCCCTGAGGATCCTTGTATTTATACCGTAAACTGATTTGGCCTCAAGTAGAACTCGGAGAGTATTTTTGACCTACGAGATCACAAAGATTGTATCTTTCCCGAATAGGACTCTAACACTTTCTATTTGGGATACAATTTTCCTGTTTATTAACCGAATTCCGTAACATTAAGGTAACCTTCCCGTATACTAAAAGTATGTCGTATCCGTATACTTCACAACCCCAAAGATAGAAGATATGTTTTATCCGTAACCCTGACAGATTTGTTGTGTAGACTGTACTTCACTCCATATGATCAACCCCTGGAAAGTCTGATACCATTACCAATGGCCTTTAATTAATCTTAACATTGGTCAGCCTCAACTTTAGTTATGTAGGCCAAAATTACAACAACTAAAGATATTTTATAGGCCAAAGTAGACACCAGGGGTTCACTTTTTCAACTGAGTGCCGGATCCCGAGCCTCAACAGTATCACATTCTGCGCCAAATTTTGATGAAATTATAATATTTCAAATTTGAATTCTCAAAAACCATTCAAATTTTCATTCAGAATCTACTTTCAAAAACCTCAAACTTTCACAGTTTTCGTAAAAATAAAAACTAAACTTTAGTAGACACCCAATGTTGATCTAAGATGGGACCAAATTACTAAATGGAAATTTTGAATGGTTCGTAATTAGCAGCCTCATCTCTTCGCTTATGCTTATGTTTATAAGCCAAAATTTGAATTTTCAACTTTAAATTTGGAGTTGATTATGAGGTTTTTTTTCATCGTAGTTTATTTTTCAGCCTTTGCTTTTAGATCGTTAAGAACACATATATAAAATTTTTATTCACAAATTATTTTTTATTTGCAAATATGCCGTTTCACTTTTTCCTCCAATACGCCAAACGATGGGGCTGTAGGTCCACATTACAAATCCGCCCTAAACTCCGGACTCAATTAGGGCCACTGTTTCTGTTTAAAAGACTACAGCAATTTAAGCGCGTTACAAAATTTATTTGGCCCATTTAGTTTGCAAATGGGCCTAATAACACCTTGAAAAATGGGCCTAGAATTTGTTTGTGAGCTTCACCGCCTTCACGCCTTCACCGAGCTGAGAAACCATAGCCCTGTGATTTCACGCGGCCGCCGTCGGCAACCCTTGCGCCGCCGCCGACGCCGCCATGATCCGCCTCCGGGGGCGCATCCTATCTCTGCTCCTCCAGCCTGCATCCCCTCGCCCCATCGCCGGAATTTTCACGCCGCCTTGCCCCCTCCGCCGCCTCCTCTCCACCACCGCGCCAGTTTCCCCCAAACCCTTCGCCGTCGAGGAGTACCTCGTCGCCACCTGCGGCCTCACCCGAGCCCAAGCAGCCAAGGCTTCGGAGAAGCTCTCCCTCCACCTCAGCTCCCCCTCCAATCCCGACGCCGTCCTTGCCTTCCTCTCCGGCCTCGGTCTCTCGCGCCCCGACATCGCCGCCGCCGTCGCCGCCGACCCAAGGTTGCTGTGCGCCGACGTGGAGAACAACCTCGCCAGGCGCGTCGACGAGCTTGGCGGCCTGGGCCTCTCCCGCTCCCAGATCGCACGCCTCGTCCTGCTCGCCCGCGCCTCCTTCCGCAGCAGCTCCCTCGCCGCGAAGCTCGGATTCTGGCACCCGGTGTTCGGCTCGTTCGAGAATATCCTCAAGGCGCTCAAGATGAACGCCTCCCTCCTCGGCTCCGACCTCGACAAGGTGGCGAAGCCGAACCTGGCCTTCCTCGAGCAATGCGGGATAAACGCCTCTGATATTACTCGCACAACCTTGTCCCTGTACTCATGCCGGCTCTTCACCGTGAATCACCGTGAACCCTAGGTTTCTCCAGGACGCCGTGGCACGAGTGGAGGAGTTAGGCGTGGACCGTGGTTGGAGGACGTTCCACCGCGTGCTCAGTACGGTGGCTTTCTTAAGAAAGGAGACTATTGCCAGGAAAATGCGGCTGCTGGACGATCTTGGGTTTTCGCAGGATGATTTCTTGGCAATCGTGAGGAGGGCACCACAAGTCCTGCGTTTATCTGATGGAAGGATACGGCGAGCTGTTGAGTTCTTGATAAGGGATATTGGTCTGGAGCAATGTTACATTGCACAAAGGCCGACGTTGTTGGCGTATAGCCTTGAGCGGCGGTTGTTGCCTCGGCATTGCTTGCTCAAGGTCCTCAAGGCAAAGGGATTGCTGAATTGTGACTTGTCTTACTACTGCAAAGCCACAATGGGTGAGGAGAAGTTTCTGCAAAGGTTTGTGGATCCTTACAAGGACAAAATTCCAGGCATTGTTGATGCTTATACCTCCAGTTGTTCTGGGGAAGCAAATGGAGTTCGTTCATTGGTTGGCCTGTAGACTGAAATGGGATGATGTTAAAGTTTATGCTGGGAAATTTGGCTAGATAGTTGCACAAGAATGCAAAATATTAAGGTTTGTGACCCCTTAATTCATCTTGTACTACCCTTGTTAAAACTTGTGCTGAAAAAGTATGTAGGTTGTAGTTGTATGTTTTATCTTGTAGCTCTGGAGATTGAGAATTGCAAAGATTTAATGGCAATGGGTTAGGAACAAAAAAGTATTGTCCTGCTGGGCTGAAATCTTTAGACTACCGCATTTTATTTAGCACCTGTCAAGAATATTCTATAGATCAAGTGTTGCAAAATGGATAGGAACTGGCCAGGTTAGGAGTACTTCTTGTTCAACATTCCACCTGTGATTTGGCAGCAACTATGACATTGTAAATGACTTAAAAAGGGTAACATGGCTACAACTGTCTTGGGACTTTTTTTGTTCTGTATGGCAGGATTATCGTTAAATGTGATTGATTTATGGCTAAAAGGAGCTATAACCATGGCACCACACTGAGGCTAGGTATGCAGGGGAGCGGTGAATGTGTTGCCACAGCTCACACATCATGTGTCTTCCTAAAACGGATCTCATGGTGCTCTAGGTGGAGCTTGAATTGCCCCTTCCTGGCACCTCACTGCCTGCTGCTGCTTGAACATTTTGATGAGCTGAAGGATCATTTCCTACACTGTGCTGCTACGCTGCACCTGCCATTTTGTCTCCCTGTGCATTCTAGCAGAGCACCATTACAAGCACAATGTCAAGGGTACTGTCCGAGGCCTAACTGACTCATATGCTTCTACCTGTGCTGGGAAAATACCGACTGAACTCCTATGTTAGCAGATGAATGAAAACTAGTTAAAGTTCTTATGCTTCCGATTGCTTTTTTGGAAGATATTCAGGTTTGCCATCCCCCATGTCCATTGTTTTAAGATTCTACAATTTTACTGTAGGTGATTTTTTTATAATACCACTAACTCACTAAGGCATTTGTTGATTCCCCAGAAAAGAACTAACTGATGAACAGAAGGAAATCTTTTAGAAAGTTGATAGGAATTTGTTTAAAAAAGAAGTAATTGATAAACAGTATGGCTCCCATCTAGGTATATGTGGATTTTGTAGAGGCATTTCCAGGAGAAATGTGAACGAATTATTTTGCAGCATGCTTTACTGTATTTGTCAAATGCCATGCATGACTCTTTAATTCTGTTTTATGCATGGACATGGCATCTCTGTATCCTTAATTGTCATATTTCATTGTGGGTTTACACAAAGACATGTATTTGATAATTTGAAACTTGATGTCAGTCATCATTTGAGCTGTTCAAGATCACCTTCTAGTTTTATATACTGGTTTTTCAACGTATGGTCTGTAGTCTGTACCCAGCTGAAATCTTCCAGGGCCTATGTCTCAAATAAAGAAGATGCAAATCCGAGAGCCAGCAATTTTCTAGATGATGGGATGACCGTGAAAAATCGTAAGTGAATTCATCTTTGTCAGAAGACTATAAATGTTTTCTTGGTTGACTAGGGCGGGTAGTCTAGGACTTTGGTAGATGGATGCTGCCAACAGTGAATGTGGGCCTTCATGTTAGTGTTGGCAGTGGTTGGATCCTTGCACAGACTGTTGTTCAGTCATTCATCTCATCCAAAATTCCATGACTGGGGGTGCATCTGCAGCTACTCATCAACTCCTTATAACCAAGGAATTTTTTTGACAGCTGAATGGAGATGGAGTCATGAATTCGTGGAGATGATCATGCACTCCATAATAATGATCATATATAGGCATTGGCTTTTCAAAATTTGTCTTGGATACCTGGTTTTCGGCTAGTCTGATACTGTTATACATGCCTGTCGTTCAGCAAACAATAACCGCATTTTTTAAGACCCACTAGTGGATGTATTATATAGCTCATTGATCACAATATGCTATTACGTGAGTGATTGGATCGATATTAGGCGAATTGTAATTATTTTCACTTTGCCCAGCCAACAATTTGTGTAGAACTGCACATAATTGCATATATTTCCCCTGCAACATATTATTTTGCAATTCTCATGTTGCTGTCGTCTATGGGTCGTAAGTCTTAGCCGTATAACATTAGGATAACATTGTGACCCCAACTTCACTCTGTTTTAAACTTAAATAGTTAGATAAAAAGAACCAAGTCCTTTGCTGTTTCCAATGCGATATAATCTTCTGGATATACTGACTCTTGCAAGCATTTGTTGACACCAATTCTTGTAGGAGTACTTTTCTATGAGCCAGTTTCTTAACCACATGCCTTTCCTGAGATTGCATCTTCATGTATGGAATTCCCGACAAACTTTGAATCTTTTTCTTGTCAGCAGGAGCGCATCAGGAACATGAAGTGGGATAAGTGCTTACTCGCAACTACCAACGACAGCGGCACTAACACCAGGCGGCATTCGTCGACACATTGCATTTCCATTTCACCCTGTATTTGTTCCATTCAGTTCCCTATTGATTTTGTGGCCAAGATCATCACCCATGTTGTGGAAACCGTTGTTCGTAGGTTGTGATTTGTGAATATTGTTCTCACGCAATCTCTGTCCTGTTTGATCTGATTCGGAATGGAGCATTTGATCTCATTTGAGTTGGAGAGGATTGTTCCATCCATTGCTTTCTGTGTCGATGGGATGTGGTTTATCGCCAGCCTGCAAATGCAACTGAACGATTATTTTCTTTTTCTCATTGAGCTTTTTTTTTATGATGGTCTTTTATTTTTTTAATAACTAACAAAATTAAGAAACGTGAAAGTAACTTGTACTTATCTAAATCGGAAGACAAAATAGGGGTACTATTCTATAATGAAATAGAGGGAAGCAGACCTCTGACGTAAATTGCCTCTTGACGTGATCACTGAGATCTGGGCAAATGAGTGTTGTATAGTTTGCCAAATACGCCGTGCTAAGCCAGGCTGGCCCGGGTATGATTTTACTGTAGCTGGCTCAGGCATGGCACAGCAGGAATAAGTTCATTGGAGGTCTCTTAAATTTACATCGAATCCGATTTTTGTCCTTGAACTAAAAAATCAGATACAACCGGTTCATGAACTGTCAAAACCGGTGCAAACGTGGTCCCTCGACGGTTTGGAAGGCGATTTTGGCTGACGTGGCACCTACGTGGCTAGTTTGACTAGGTCTTCGTCCACGCGGCATTGACGTATCGCTTACGTGACAATTCGATTCCGAAAAAATAATAAAAACCGTGGGCCCATATGTCAGCTACACACAAAAAATAATTTTAAAAATGGTGGGGCCCACACGTGGGCCCCAGATGTCATCCTTACATCTCCCTCTTCTCTTTATCCTCTCTCACCCACCCTTTCCCCCAGATCTGGCAGCTCCCTCACCTCTTCTTCTCTCAGTTCGACTATGGCGGTGATGGCGGCGGCATTCGACGGGGTTGGCAGCGGTGGCTGGCAGTGGCCAAGGGGATGGATGACGCGGTGAAGGAAGAGGAGCAGCGATGGAGGGAGCAAATGAGATGAGGAGGAGGAGGTCGGCGGTGGCTCCCCACTCCCCTCCCCTCCCTCTCCTAGATCTGGCTGGAAGGGATGCGGCCGACGAACGACGAGCTTAGGACCTCAGTTGCCGTGAAGGGGAGAGACGATAGTGCTCAAGACCAGCGGTGGGGTGGAATCGGGAGCTCGTCGTGGAGGTGTCGTCGGTAGGCAAGTGCATTGCGCCCCAACGAGCTTCTACGCCGCAAAGAAGGGGATAAGGAGCAACGGCGGTGGAGAAGAGGGAGGGCGAGGCCTCCAACTCCAAATCGGGACGAGGAGTGGGCGGCGGCGACGAGGACGTGGTCGAGGAGATCGGGGCCGGATTTGGGGGTGAGGCCATGGAGGTGGCGGAGGGGGAAGGGGAGGTTAGAGTGGAGGAAGAGGCAAGAGGCGGAGAACTGGGAGAGCGGCGCGAGGAGAGCGAGTTGGAGGTAGAGGTGGGTCTTCCTGGAGGCAGACTTGCCGGCGATCTCGGTGACGGAGACAGGCGGGAGGCCGCCAGAGAGGAGGTGGTCGAGGACGGGGCAACCGAGGTAGAGCTTGCCGGCGCGGGAGGAGGAGGAGGAGGCGGTTCTCAGGACGTAGTTCTTGCTGGCTATAGGTGGAGGAGGAGGCGGCAGCGGCAGATGGATGCCTGGCACTGGCCGTATCGCTTGTGGAGTAAGAGGATAGAGAGAAGAGAGAGGTGTGAGGATGACATGTGGGGCCCATGTGGGCCCCACCATTTTTAAATTATTTTATGTGTAGCTGACATGTGGGCCCACGGTTATTATTATTTTTTTAGGATCGAATTGCCACGTAAGCGCCACGTTAATGCCACGTGGGGACGAAGACCTAGTCAAACTAGCCACGTAGGCGCCACATCAGCCAAAACCACCGAGGGACCACGGTTGCACCAGTTTTGATAGTTTAGAGACCGGTTGTATCTGGTTTTTTGGTTCAAGAACGAAAATCAGATTCGATGTAAACTTAAGGGACCTCAAATGAACTTATTCATGGCCCAACATGCTGGCCTATGAGGCCGGAGCCGACCTATCTATTTTTCTTACAATTTTTAAATTTTTTCATATATTTCTCATATTTTTTCACTTTTTTCCAGTTTTACCGTATATTTCTTGATATATTTCTTATTTTTTCTAATTTTTTTCACCTTTGTCCTATTTTTATCCATTTTTCCTGCTTTGGCTCTAGGGTCCATAATCAAAGCCCCGGAAATGTAGGTTTCGACCGAACCTCGTTAACAAATATCGTGTGTTCCTGAGTCATCATCTGACATGTCTTGAATGCTCGATGACTGAAGAGATCGAAAAGGTTAGTCATCGTTCCGCTATATCGACTAACTTTTATAACAAGTGGCTCAAACTCCACCCCTACCACTTATTACAACTCCAAGTCCAACTGTAACCAAATAAGATTAGTATATTCGACACCTATTCTAACAAACTCCACCTTGACGAATATACGCCACCCAGAAGTAGTAGAATCATCATGTCGATCCACCGGTCCTCTAGACTTGGATTGTCTTCTTTTCAACTTCACCACAAGCCACCCAACGAGTCTACGCCAGACCCACTGCCATCAAAAGCAATTGCTATCCCAGTAACCGCTTCCTCCTGGACTCTACCTGCAACAGTGCACCCTCGCAGGTTGTAAAGATGCGACTCCACCTTTTCTTCAGTCATCACAGTCGTCTTGATCTCCGTGGTTCTGATTATTAACCCTTCTTCATGCAAGGTTCCAAGCAAAATCAAATTCCTCTTTAGCCCTGGTACATGTCTGACTCCCTGAAGAACATGTTTACCTTCATCTTCCATCTTGATTTTGACTTCACCTAGTCTCATAGTCGGATAACTTGTGTCATCGCCTAAGTAGATAAAACCAAACTCACCAGACTTGTATGAAGAAAACCACTTCTTCCTTATCGTCTTACGAACCGGGCTAACAAATCCAACATCCACACTTTTTGCATTCATAGACTGAACTCCATGATAACTTGAGAAGTTCACTGTCGTCTCGAATCACTCGAAGAAATTATCATGATAGCCTTCGCTCTTCCTCTTCAGTTCTGGTCTAACTCCATATATATATCTCAACTCTTCGCTGAGTCCCAGATATATCTTGTTTTCGCCAGATAATTCCATATACAACCTGACCAACCTGTCGTCACCAGTCTACTCATCATTTCTCTCAGTCCGACCGGCTTTGCCCCCTTAGTCTTACCAGCCATATCCGATCCGACCGTTCGGCCCATCCTCGTCTAATTGAAAAACCACACACTCCTTTTGCCTCTTGCTGCTAATAGGACCACCGAGTTCTTGTGGATGTATCAGATCTTTGTGCACCTACTATTGAGGACTCGAGGTACTCTACCGATTGATCTGGTTGCGTCTTGAGGTCTCCCGAGTCGGCCAAGGAGTCGGAGTCCCGATTGAACTCATCTAATCTTGGTCAAACTTATCCCTTTATTTGTGCATTGTCCTGTACCCTTGATCCTTTTTCTCGTGCATCGAAATTTGACTAACTTCCCTTTGCTCGACCCCACTAGCAGGCCACCTTCCGCACGACTCCACAGCTCCAGCCCCTGTCACATGTGCAAACACCAATGCATGCTCCTCCATGCAATTAATTAATCTTGCATGCAAGTGATTAATTAACCAACAGATAACATGCATGTGTCTCTTGATCAATTGACTTGGCTCCTCCTGTGTCTTCTATGCGTATATCACACGTACGGAGTGCTATGTCGTGTCTCCACACATGACGTCCGTGCCTCTGCAGACATCGCAGTCATAGCTCTCGGGTTCACCGTCCACGACCCCGTTGTTATTGGTCCTGCATGTCCGCTGCGTCATGTCATGTTCGCCGGTTTCGCCCTTCTGTCACTAGCCTCCTTGCCATCGTGGATCCACGATCGTCACATGCGTCAGACGTGTCATCCATAGCGCTATGCCTCCGATCTCTCCGGTCGCCTTTGGTCACACCCGGCCTCGTCTTCCGGTCACGTTCCGCCATCGCCGGTTTGATCGCGAGCAAGGTCATTGCTTCCGCAACGTCCTCGTTGTCGTCATCGATCTCACCGTCACGGCTGACGATCTCCTGTTGATGCGCGATCCCCCCTCGTGTTTCTTTCTTCACATGTCTTCTTTATCCCATGCTGAAACCTTTTGCTTTGATACCACTTGTTATAAAAGTTAGTCGATATAGCGGAACGACGACTAACCTTCTCGATCTCTTCAGTCATTGATCACCCAAGACATGTCAAATGACGACTCAGGAATACACGATATTTGTTAAAGAGATTCAGCCGAAGCCTACATCTCGGAGGCTCTGATTATGGGCGCTCCTCCCAAACCAATATAGCACCTAACCGCTATGAGTCCATGGCCACGCCGTCATCATCTCTCTGCGTGTCTACGCTACATTGTAGATGTCATGGTTACATTGTGGTATCCCCCTCTCTATTTAAAAGAGTTGTCAGGTTACAGAGTCCGACTCAAACTCCACTCCCTACCACCTATTACAACTCCAAGTCCAACTATAACCAAATAGAATTAGTATATTCGACACCTATTCTAACAACCACGTAATATCCATAAACAAATTAGGCCTACTTAACATCCATCGACGAATTACCCCACAAAATTCCCATCAACGATGTAGCCCGCCATTGAATTTGGAATATTCCTCTAAATAATGAATTTGGAACACTAATCGTCGAATCCCGCCCACGATTAAATTTGGCCGATCAAATTCAGACCAACGATTTCAGCCCACTAGTAAATTTGGCCCACTTAATTATAGCTGACAAATTCAGCTCAGCACCGAATTTAGCCGGCCGAGCTGCCATCAACGAGTTCGGTCCACATACAAACTTGGCCTGTTTATTTCACGCGAACAAATTAGGCCCAAGACGAAATTTGGCAGAGCAATTTTCACCAATGAATTCGGCCTCCACTGAATTTGGATGGTTTAATTCTCATTAACAAATATGGCCCACCATAGAATGCAGTCCACCTTTGCCCGTGAATTACTTCGACCCGGATTTGAATTTGGCCAGTTAATTCCCACGAAATAAATCAAGTTCACTTGATGTCCCTTATATTTATATTGAGTTTAATTGGCATCCTAATACCAGAAATTTTTAGCCCACATTTTTTAAATTTTAATTTTCCTGACTAGTATGATTTTGCTGACTAGGATGCCACTAGCATGATTTTTCTGACTAGGATGCCACAATGTGAGCTGAAGATTTCTATATTGCGATTTAAGGATGCAATTAAACTAGACGTAAAGGATGAGGAGCAAATTTTGCACTTATTCCAATTTCTGTCAACGATTGTTAATGGGCCTAATCATATTGTCCACTGGGGCCATCACTCCAACTCCAAATGGGCCTAATATCAGAGAATTTTTCGCATTTTTAATTTTATTTCTTTAAAGATTTGCAAAAATAATTTTACGTTTAAAAATTTTACAAAACTAATCACCAATCGCTCCCTGGGAGGGCGAGATTTAAAAATCGCCCTCCCAGAGGATGATTTTTCTAACGTGGCCGACGGCCGTTAGGCGCCGTCTGCCGCGTCGCGACTTTTTTGCAAAAAAGTCCCTTGCCGCCCTCGGCAAGGGCGATTTTTCCCCCTCCGCGGGGGCCGCCTGCCAAAGGGCGGCCACCCTGGCAATTTTGCAGGCGGCCCCCTTGCCGCCCTCGGCAAGGGCGATTTTTGCCTGTAGGGGGCCGCCTGCCAAAGGGGGGCCGCCCTGGCAAATTTGCAAGCGGCCCACTTGTCGTCCTTGCAGAGGGCGATTTTTTTTCTCTGCTGGGCCCACAACAAACCCTAAACCACCCATTTTTTCAACAAAGGTGGCATATACGGATCGTTTTTTTCAATAATTCCTCCATAATATGTATTATTCCCAATGTAAATGAAGTTTGGTCATGTCATTTGTAAATAAAGTAGATGATAACATGTATAATATTTAACATGTTTTGTCTGAGTGAAGAATTATTCAAATTTTGGCAACAATAGCTAGAGTTAAGTATTATTCTAATGGTTCAGCAACTATGTGCCACATTGTTGCATAACTTAAAATATAAGAACGATACAATACATGGCATATGTTTCCTAAGAATTATTGCACGTAATTAAACCGCGAAACCTATTCCATGCATACATGATACAAATTAACCGGACTTGACGAGTTGATCGTCGGCTTTCCTACGGAACCCTTCTACGACGTTAAGCGTGTCTTTCATTTTCCCTTTCCTTCTCGCCGTTGTACTCCGTTTGTGTTTCGCATTCAGTTACTTTGAAGCCGTTATATTGGGAAATAACATTGTCGATCCACATAGTGAATCCGCACCTCCTTTGAATGCCCTGGTAAAGAAATACATGTTGTCAGTTAGAGTAACAATACAATGAAGACGTTAACTGGATTGATAAAACGAAAGACGTACAACGAAGTCGTTGTCTAAGTTGGGGCAAATGAAATATCTTCTGCCATATGTTCGTGGTTCAAAGGAGGTAGCCATCTTGCAACGATCCCTACAACCGCACTTGGGACGCTCCGACCATTTAGGGAAACCTAGTGGGTTGTTCCGCCAATCTAAGCTTGCGATTTCGGTCCGACGTTCGTACTCCATCCATGCCTGAATGAATTGTTCGGTCGACTCAGGTTGCCTTTCCGTCGGACCGACCGAAGGAGGTCTAACCGTATCGATCCACTCTTCGAATTGACACAAACGTACATCCTCCTGGTTGTACATTTATGACGTAAGGGGTTAGAAAAACAAAGAAGTGATTAGCTTGACTAGGAAAAAATGATACTCACGACAAAATCCTCGTCCACAATCTCAGGACACACGAAGCATCTTTGTCCTCGAGTTGCTTGTCTAATGGACCTTACCACCTGGCAACGGAGACCACAATGGCATTCTGGACGTTCCCGCCATGTGGGTAGTGCGAGCTGATCCAGAGGCCAATCCAAAGCTTCCGCAGCAACTCGACGTTGGTACTCAGCCTTCCGCCGAAGGTAGGCCGACCTTGTTTCGCTAAGTGGGTAGGAACGTGTTCCATCGGTTCGTGGGATCTCCTTATCTATCCACTCAACGAAGTTGCACACCCAACGATATGCCTATGTAACATGTTACCATGATGTACGATCAAGTTAGCGTTGTGCGTATTCAGAATTGGTAGTACAAATTGGAGCACATAAGTCATACCCGATCCATGTTGGCACATTGGAAGAATCGCGTCCCCCGAGTTTCTGAGTTGAGAGACGACTTAAGTATATAGGCATCACCACAATGGCACAACGGACGGTCACACCATGGTGGAATGAAACCGCCCAAAGGATGGAGTCGCCAGTCGAGACGCTTAGCAAATGGATGATCCATTCTACGTAGAAGTGTAGGAAATAGAAGAAAGATATGAAGAGCGCGTATTCGGACCTATGTAATATATAGTGGAGGAAGCAGAGGCACATATCCATCTAACGTGAGTTCACCAGTAGCGTGGATTTGACAATACGTTCACGCGGCAGCGCAAATTGAATGATTGTGTCAGACAAAGCATCGGCAAAAGCTGAGTCGGGACGCCTTCACGCGCCGAAAGATGATAGCGACGTATCGTAAATGTCTGTCACGGGCCAAAAACTGATAGCGACCAATCGTAGCCCTCTATTACGCGCCGAAAGTTTTTCGTCGTTTCGTTGAGTAGAGGTAGCGAATGACATGAAATGTTTTCGTGACATATGAGTGTGACGACCGAATAGAGTTATATACAAAGAGGTAACAAAAAGTTACTAACTGTAAATATTACAAACAGGTAGCACTCGTAGCCTACTGGCGAGGCCTCTTACCCCTACCCCTCCTAGCCTGCCCCCTAAGGTGCCCCTGAGAGTACGTCAGCCTGTCAGCGGGCACGACACGACCAGCGCGGGCACCTGGTGCGGGCGTCCTGTGGCTGCTCCTAGCTCTGTGGTGGTGGTGCTCCACCAAGCTGAGAGGCACCGAGAACGTCCTGCTCTGGGTCCTCCAGGTCGTCGAAGTCGTCGCCCACACCAGACCCGCTCGCCTGCGAGGAAGAAGCGCCTGAACAGAAAATCCCCACCGGGTAGTATCCTCCTGCAGATGTCAAAAGTTAAGCAACATTCGGCCAAAATAGTATGTTTGTAGTACTCATCGGAAGACGCTTGCTCACCAGGCGGCTGACTGAAGGGAGGAGGGATGGACGAACCGCTCGCTCCAACAAAGGCCGACGTGCTGGGCTGACTCGCGAACGATGGAGGGATCGACGATCCACTCACTCCAGCAGAGTGTCCTGTCGGCAGCGTTAGACCTACTGATAAGGTTTTGCAATAACATGGCGAAGGTTTTGCATACTGATAAGGTACGGAACTAACCTATGGACGCACCAGCACCGTGCGATGTCGATCCTGGTGTCGGGCCCCGTGGACGTGGAACTGCAGCTGCCGGCGGAGGTACCGCGTCCACGGCCGAACAACATGAGAAGACGCGCAAGATCGAACGCATCTTTGTCTGCATCCGCTCGAACGTCAACCTCTGCTCAACGTTATTCAGGTGCAGTCCTGCGTCTAACCTCAGCATCACCGCGTTGATGTCGGCATTCATGGCGCGTGCAGCGTCGGCCTGCGGGAATCATTATTAATTAGGTTTGTCACTCTCATATATATCAACCGCGTAGTAAAAAAGTAAGAAGTCCCAGAAACATGGACGTACCCCCAGGAAGTACTCCTGGTCACGGTGCACGGGGTAGGTGTCCCCGACGCCTGCCTGGTGTAGCTGTGGAGCGGCCGGGGTGAAGGTGACGCGGGCACGTGTGCGCGGCAAGTACCACCGAAGGTAGGCAGTGTAGTTCTCCTCCGAGTGTGGGTGGATCTCGGCAATCACCTCCTCGGTGGCTACCAACCAGTCCTCCACATACGGTAAGATCTGAGGTGCCCACAGTGTCCCTGCGTGCTGTCCCCGTCGAGTCAACCTGCAAAGAACATAATGGTCATCGAACGTTCAAAAGTAGTCGACATAATAATAGTAAAGGTGAAAAAGAAGTACTCACTGGTGGTCCTGGGGGGCGACGGGTATCGGTACGTTCACTGGAAAGCCCTGCCTCAGTCCGAACTGCCTCATAACACGGTAAGGGCAGTGAGGCTCGACGAAGATGTCGAAAACCACCTAGCTGGAAGTCCCCTCTCCGGCCAACCATTCTGCAGGTAGTCAATTGCCTTCAACATGCCTGCATGACGATCATGAATGAGGCAAACATTGGGCCTCATATGCACGACTTGGCAGCGAACTCTCTTCAAGAACCAATACCAGCTTTCGGTGTTCTCACTCTCGACAAATGCAAACGCCATAGGTAACACCTGGTTGTTCCCATCAGCTCCAATCGCTGTCAGTATCTGACCTCTGTATTTGCCTGTCAAAAAGGTTCCATCTATGCACAACACAGGGCGACTGACGGAGCGTGAAACTCCTCACCGGGAGACCGCGCGGGCCCCCCTTTGCCGGTTCGGCCGGGGGCGCTAAGTGAGGTTCTTCGCCCTCGATCTAAAGAACGTCAGCGAGAGTGAAAACACGCAAGACGCGGGCGACGTAGACAGGTTCGGGCCGCTGAGAAGCGTAACACCCTACTCCTGTGTTCTAGTGAATCTGAGGGTCTCCAACAATACAAAGGGAATTCTCTCTCCAACGCATTCGCCGGAGTCCTCTCCCCCTCTTTCCTAGGCCTGGGCCTCCTTTTATCTGATCAGGGGTCACCACATGGGCCTCAAGTTGCCTAAGAAAAGAAACATTCTTTTTACAATCAGGGCTGGTCTACAGCCGGAAGTGACTTCTGACAAGCACAGCGCACGCCTTCTGCCCCGCTCGCCAGCTCTCCGGTGGACGCCCGTTTCAACCTTCATTCAACGGCCGGCGACTTCCTCGCCACGCCTGCGCTGAAATCTGGATTGGATCTGACCGGGACTGACATACCAACTCCAGGAGTTAGCACGTCGGCTCCGGCTAGGGACGAGAGCCAGGAGGCTCTCATCATTCCGACGGGACGGGGCGAGGCGTGCCATCGGCCGCCTGTCGCCACCTAACCCGCGATCTGACCGGTCTGTGACCGGTCGCACACCGCGACCGGTCACGGACCGGATAAGCGTGCGCTGCGCCGCATTAAATGCGGCGTGGTGCGCTCGCCTGATCCGCTATAAATGCGGTTAGGTGAGCCCTGTTGTGCTCACCTAACCCGCCCACGTGGCGCCAAGATCACGGGGGGTCGGGGCGCCCCAGCCCTCGGGGCCGAAACGGGAGCGGCCCGACCCCTCGGGGAGACAGAGGAAGAGGTGGCCACGTCACCCCCGGGCCCGACCCCCCCGAGGGGGTCGGGACACGTGAGGACCGCGGCTACCCAAGCCTCTAGTCATGACACCCCCCGGTCCCATGTCACCGACAGCGACAGTGCACAAATGCGTGATGCAAGCACCCAGCGAGAAAAAAGCTCTTTGCAGCACGCTCTTGCTCGGATCATTAGACGACGGAAAGGTCTGAATGTCATAATAGGTGTTGGGGTTTCTCTGAGCAATGGTGCCTAACAGACGAGGCAAATTATCATAGGATGCTTCAAATGTGTCATACCTCATCTCCAAAATCTTTTGTTTCGCCCTCCAAGCCTTGTAGTAGCTTATAGTATACTTGAATTTGTTTTCAATGTGCCTGATAATGGAGCCTGATTCAAAGTCCGTGTTACAAACCACATCGCTGTACATCTCACCGGCAACAAAAACTGAGGTGATGTTGTGGTGATACTTATCAACCCCTGACAACTAACATGTGTGCTCAACAACAATGCTCACTTTCCAATAGTCATTCCATTTTCCCTTATATGCATGAACGCGCCACGGACAATCATCCTTCGTGCACTTCACGTCATACACATAGTCCGTAGACTTCACCACCCTAAATTCTCTATGTAAGGAGACCGCCCAATGCTTCATCGCCTCTTTCATGTCTTCCTTATGAGCATACCTGGCACCTTGGATTACCTAGTTATCTTTGTATTCAAAGGGTGCCTGCTGTCCCTCTGAGATAACAAGTTGAGAGAAATCAACATTTGTCCAATCAACGGGCATTACATCTTCCTCCTCGTCCGATGATTCATCGCCCTCCGCCTGCTCATTTTCAGAATTTTCCCTCTCCATTTTCTCAACAATTGCTTTGATTCTCTCCCCCTCATCCGCCACGTCTATTGCCTCCTCCAACCTTGCTTCGTTACCTCCAGTTTGCATCGATGGTCCAACATTCTCCACAGCATTGCTAAGACCTTCACCATCCTCTGTATGCACTGTAACACTGCTATTGATTTCATGCAATGCCACAAAAATAACAAGGGTCCAGGACCTTTCAAAGGTCATCTCCACATAACGTCTCCAGGACTCGGTGTTATCTATAGGCATTAGTTCTCAATAATATCCTTCTGTTGCACGACTGACTACAACGGATAGGGACATTGTGTTCACTCTTGTATCCACTTTAAATCAACGTAGTAACCAACTATAGACTGACTCAAATGTTTTATCGGTTGGCCTATCGATGCCCTTCGATTTCATACTAAATTCTGACAGATCAACACCATCTCGACCATATCTAACATTGCCTTTACCGTGAACTATCTGAAATATGACCTTGCTTGCCATTGCGCCTGATAAACAGATTCAAACTGAGTTTATTTCGTACTACGAATATATTGCCTAGATCAATCTGTGCCTAAGTTAAATTCAATAACATTATGTTCTCTGTTCTAGATCTTAAAATATACCGAATTGGTTTTTTGATCTAGATGTACCGCCAATCGTACTTATTTTCTACATATGTTCATCCAAATCGGTCAAATTCCCTCAAATAAATCATGTCGTAATTTATAAATCAATAACTAAGTGCTACACATCTATTCAAATATTAAACAAAATTCTACACAAAGAAATGTATACATCGGTAAGGATATATCCTACATATGTTCATCTAAATCGGTTTGTCCTAGGTCAAATTGACTAAAATAAATCATGCCCTAATTTTAAAATCCAGATTATAGTGCTACACATCTATTTAAATAATATAGACATAGATCAGAATATATTCTATAGGTTCATCTAAATCGGTTCGTCCTAGGTCAAACTCCCTAAATTATATCATGCCCTAATTTATAAATCAAGATCTTACTACTAAACAACTATTCAAATATTCACAAAATATTCTTTTTTTATAATAATCTACACAAAATAAATAACACAAACATATAACGGGATATTGTATTTACCTGCGATCGAGTATGCACACCGACAGGGCTTCGCCGCTCTCCTTCTTCTTCCTCACCCTTCTCTCTGTTTTTTTTCCTGGAGTCTCGAGCGTTGCAAATGACGCCGCCGTCAACGAACTCGGCTTATATAGAGAGCAAGCCAAAAATCGCCCTTGCAGAGGGCAAGATTGGGCAAAAATCGCTCTCTGCAAGGGCGGCGAGGGGGCCGCCTGCAAAATTGCCAGGGCAGCCGCCCTTCGGCAGACGGCCCCCGCGGAGGGGAAAAATCGCTCTTGCCGAAGACGGCAAGGGACTTCTTTGCAAAAAAGCCACGATGCGACAGACGGCGCCCAACGACCGTCTACCACATCATAAAAATCGCCTTCTGGGAGGGCGATTTTTAAATCTCGCCCTCCTAGGGGCGATTGGAGATTAGTTTTGCAAAATTTTCAAACATAAAATTATTTTTGCAAATCTTTAAATAAATAAAATTAAAAATGCTAAAAATTCTAATATTAGACGAGTTTCTCTGCCAGCTACGATCTGAGCAAGCGTAGGCGTAGCCCTGCGATTTCACGCCGCCGCCGCCGCCGCCATGATTCACCTCCGGGGGCGCATCCTTTCTTTACTCCTACAGCAAGCGTCCCCTCTCCCTGTCGCCGACATTTCTCCCCGCTTCTCCCTCCGCCGCCTCGTCTCCACCACCGCGCCCGTCTCCCCCAAACCCTTCGCCGTCGAGGACTACCTCGTCGCCGCCTGCGGCCTCACCCGAGCCGAAGCAGTCAAGGCGTCGGAGAAGATCTCCCACCTCAGCCACCCCTCCAATCCCGATGCCGTCCTCGCCTTCCTCTCCGGCCTCGGCATCCCGCGCCCCGGCATCGCCACCGCCGTCGCCGCCGACCCAAGGTTGCTGTGCGCCGATGTGGAGAACAACCTATCCAAACGCGTCGGCGAGCTCGGCGGCCTGGGCCTCTCGCGCTCCCAGATCGCGCGCCTCCTCCCGCTTGCCGGCACCTGCTTCCGCAGCAGCTCCCTCGCCACCAACCTCGGCTTCTGGCTCCCGGTCTTCGGCTCGTTCGACAAGATCCTCAAGGCTCTCAGGTATAACAAATCCCTCCTCCGCCCCGGCGTCCAGAAGTCGGTGAAGCCGATCATGGCCTTCCTCGAGCAATGCGGGATAAATGCCTCTGATGTTGCCCGTAGTTCAACCATGTACGCCAGCCGGCTGCTCACCACAAATCCCAAGTATCTCCGAGACGCCGTGGCACGGGTGGAGGAGTTGGGCCTGGACCGCAGTTCGAGGATGTTCCATCGTGGGCTCGTTGCAGTGGGTTTGATAAGCAAGGAGACTGCTGCGAGGAAGATAAGGTTGTTGGAGGAGCTTGGGTTTTCGCAGGATGATTTGTTGGTGATCATGAGGAAGTGCCCAAACTTTGTGGCTTTATCCGAGAAAAAGATACGGCGAGCTGTGGAGTTCTTGAAGAGGGATGTTGGTCTGGAGGGACGGTACATTGTGCAAAGGCCAGTGTTGTTGTTGTATAGCCTCGAACGGCGGCTGTTGCCTCGGCATTGCTTGCTCAAGGTCCTCAGGACAAAGGGATTGCTGAATGGTGAGTTGGATTACTACTTCACAGCCTCAATGAGCGAGAAGAAGTTTGCCGAAAAGTTTGTGCATCCTTATAAGGACCACATTGCAGGCCTTGCTGATGCTTATGCCTCCAGTTGTTCTGAGGAAGGAAATGGAGTTGCTTCATTGCTTAGCCTGCAGAATGAAATGGATGATGTTAAAGTTTATGCTGGGAAATCTGGCTAGATTGTTGCACTGGTATGCATAATATTAAGGTTTGCTACCGTTAGTTCGTCTTGTACTATCTATGTTGAAGCTTGTGCTTAAAAAGTATGTAGGTCGTTTGTAACTTGTTGTTTCTTGCAGCTCCGGTGATTGAGAATGGCGAATGTTTTCTTGTTAGGAACAAAAAAGGCATTGTGGTATTGGACTGAAATCTTCAGATTAGGAAATTTCTTGGAAAAAAATGAATAGCTCACATAACATTTGACTGAAAATAGAGAAGACTGCAGATATGCAATTTAGCACATAACTAGAATATTTCTATAGATCAAGTGTTTCAAAATGGATAGGACATGGGCAGGTTAGTAGTACCTATCAACAATCCACCTGAGATTTGGCTGCAACTATGACAGGAATGTGCCCGGAATTATCTTGTTGGGGGCTATAATCCAAACATTGCAAATAATTTGAATGGTAATATGAGCTACAGCTGTGTTGGGGCGCTTCTTTTTTTTTTCCGGTTCTCTTTGACAGGACTATTGTCAAATGATATTAATTGATTATGCTGGGGCTAACAATGCTGGAGAGGAGTGAATGAGCTGAGCTGCCACAGATCCACACATGACACATGTTGCTCCTTTCGGTGGAGCAAGAAATGCCCCTTCATGGTTGATCCCTGCCTGATGCTGCTCTACCTTCTCGATGCGCTCATGGATCATTTCCTACCCTGTGCAGCTAACCAGCTGTGCTGCTCAGGGCGTGTTTGGTTTCCTGAATCGCACCTAGCCCACATCCGGCATGCAACATGTGGCCTGTTTGGTTGTCTGGATGGGGATCTCAGCCAGGCCCAGCTAATGCAAAACAGGCCACGGAGCCAGGCTGAGGGGAAACGGCTGATTCCACCTTCGCTCCGCGGCCTGGCCCGTGGCGCGCAGCCGTGCTGCACCCACGCGTGCGCGTGCTGCATCCGCGCGTGCAGCTAGAGGTGGCCAAACGGGCGGCCCGGCCCGACACGGCACGGGCACGGGTCCGGCACGGCCCGTTTCGGCACGGCCCGTTAGGCACGGCTCATGAAACGGGCCGTGCCGTCCCGGCCCACGTGTCGAGCCGCCGGCCCAAGCACGGCCCGTGGATGGCCGGGCCGTGCCCGTGCCGGCACGGCATGCGTGTGGCCCGCCGTGTCAGTACGGGCCCGTGAATGGAAAATGGGCCGTGGACGGGGCACGGTTGGCCCAGGAACCGAAATGGCGCGGAGGGATGCGATGCGGACTTGCGGAGGTGGCTGGCGGGCTGGGCCATCGGCTAGGAGGGGTGCTCAACGGACTTGCGGAGGCGGCTAGCGGGCTGGGCCGTCGGTTGGGAGGGATGAGATACGGACTTGCGGAGGGATGAGATGCGGACTTACTACAGTAGCCGTGCCGTGCCGTGCCGGCCCGCGGGCTCGGCCGGCAGCCCAAGCACGGCACGGCTACTCGTGCCGGGCCGTGCCTGCTACAGGTCTCGCCGTGCTCGGGCCGCCCGTTTTGGCCCGGCCCATTTGG
>BDMV01000006.1:8612109-8802055 GCA_008326285.1 Oryza officinalis | reverse complement strand
TTTGGCAGCACCACTTGACTTATTGTTGTGAGCATAAAACACTGTTGGCTCATTGTCGCAGTACATCTTGAGTGGCCTTTGAATGCTGTCGACCACTTTCAACCCGGGTACAAACTTCTTTAACCATTTTGCCTGCCCCGTGGCCTCATAACTAGCTACAAACTCAGCATACATCGTTGATGATGCTATGACGGTTTGCTTGGAGCTTTTCCACGAAATGGCTCCTTTTGCGAGAGTGAATATGTAGCCTGATGTGGACTTTCTATCATCTACATCTCCCGCAAAGTCTGAGTCTGAATACCCTTCTATCTCAAGGGAATCAGTTCTTTTGTACGTTAGCATGAGGCCTTTTGTGCCTTACACATAACGAAAAGCTTTCTTTACCATTCTCCAGTGATCTATTCCTGGATTTTCCTGATATCTGCCAAGTATCCCGGTAACAAAAGCTAAGTCAGGACGCGTACATACTTGAGCATACTGTAAGCTTCCGACAGCTGAAGCATATGGAACCGCTTTCATTTGATCGATCTCTTACTGGTTCCTGGGACATTGAAATTTCCCAAAATCTGTCGCCCTTGACTATGGGAGCAGGTGTAGGCTTACTCGCATGCATACTGTATTTCTTTAGAATCTTTTCCAGATATGCCTTTTGCGATAATCCTAAAACCCCTCTTCTTCTATCTCGGTGAATCTCTATTCCTAGAACAAATGAGGCTTCACCAAGATCTTTCATATCAAATTCGAGGACAAAAACTTTTTCGTCTCCAATAGTAGATCAACATCACTACTAGCAAGCAAGATGTCATCTACATATAGGATAAGGAAGATAAATCTTCCATTTCTGAACTTTGCGTAAACGCAATTGTCCTCTTCATTTTCATTAAACCCAAACCTTCTTATTACTTCATCAAACTTTAAGTACCACTGTCTAGAGGCTTGTTTTAATCCATAAATGGATTTTTTCAGATGACGGAGCGTCGGCTAGGAAAGAGCTATACTACGAGTCCAGCAGTTGCCCATTCTTGCTTGTGGTAAGCACTGTTATTCTTCCAGGGTTTCCCATGAACCGGTCCTTAATTGCCATGGGTGCTACCAGCAAAACCATGCACCCACAGCCCACCATTAGGTCATATTTTAGTTGGATAATTACGACCAACAAAACGTGGTTCGGTGTCTCGAGCGAACCGCTCGTTAGAAGCTAATGTGAACAGTGTAATTATCCCATTAAATGAGCTAGTGGTAATTAAGCATGGCTAAGCATATATAGTTCTAGCAAAGTCAACATAAGTGACTCACGCTAGTCAGATTATCACCCAAGGTTAACAAAGGACGGTTAACAAGTAAACATGGCACAAACGAACGGATAGGTAAACCCTATTCCCTTGTAATTAGCAAAACATGCACTTTATTTGCAAACGTAAAACATTTCGTAAAATAGGTACAACATGCTCAAGGAGAATGTGTGACTTGCCTTGCTTCTTTAAATAATCTTCCGAACTTCTTTCCTCGCGAGAGCGAACTTCCGAAACAACGGAACCTACACGCTGGCACGCAACACGAGAAAAAACTCTAATAAAATCCAAGTGAATAGTACATAAAAAGTAAACAAACATGTAGAGCTCAATTTTAGATGAATTTTGCAAGTTGAATGGCTCAATTTGGAGTTCGTATGAATTAGATATGAATTTTAGAAGTTTTGAGCCATTTAAATGAATTTCTGGAAATTAAATCGATTTATTGCGCAATTAATCCTAGGGCTGACGTCATCGCTGACATCAGCGGCGACGGCGGCCGGTCCACCGTGGACCGAGTCCACGGGTCCACGGCGCCGCGGCGCATCACGTGGCGCACGCGTGGCGTCGACGTGGCGGCCACGCGGGACGGGGAGGGACGGCCGGGATCGGCCCGAGTGGCCGATCCGATGGCCACACGTGCGGCGGCGGCGGCCGGGAGGGAAAAAGGGGGCGGTGGCGGTACTCACCGGTGGCGGAAACGGCGGCGTCGGGGAAAACGAGGAGGAGGCCTTGGGGGGGAAAAATAAATAGGGGGGCCGATTAGGGTTGGCGGCGCGGCGGAAAATTCGCCGGGAACCGCGGCGGCGCGGGGATCCGACGCGGACTTCCGGGGCAGCTCGGCTTGGGCCGGCCCGGGAAGGGGAGGGGCGCGGGGAGGCGGCGGCTTGGGCCGCCTTGCGCCGAGGAGGGAAGGGGCGCGGCGGCTCGGGTAGCTGGGCCGGAGAGGGGAGGAAGCCGCGTGGGCCTCGGGAGAGAGAGAGAGGAGGATTTTGGGCCGAAAACGGCCCAAAACAAAGGGGACAATTTTTAATTCGTTTTTCAATTAATTTAATCAGTTAAATGAACTTTGTGACTTTAAAATTATTTCTTTAGCTCCAAAAATTCAGGAAAAATTTTGGAGAGTACTTTACGGCACAGGGAATATTACAAATATATTTCTGGCCATAATTTTTAAAGGAAATTTTTGATTTCTTTGCTAATTTCACTTGTTTAAATTACTTTTAATTTTTATTAAATTTCTAGTAAATGTATTATTAGGCAATTTTTAATCCCGATCGAAAATCGGGGAGTGACATAATTAGACCACCGTCGGCAATAAACCCTAAAATGAGTTAATCGCTGGCGAAGCATAATTAAAATGTCGTATCGAGATCATCCAAGACATGATAAACGACGATCACATCATTAGGGCTTAACGTGTCTAAAGCGACATGCTAGCCCCGACGATGTAGATCGTCGGGTACGAGTTCTTACCTCTGCTCTGGGGAAGCAAGAACTCGCCGAAAGCTAACCTCTTGCGAGGGTTGGCGATGCGCCGAAAGTAGATTGAAACAAGATTGTTTGTTTGATTGTGTGAGAGAGAGTTTCTATGTACAAACTACCGGGATATTTATATCCGAGATTACAACATTGTCTAGATAGGACACGATTTTATCTACAACTTAACAAACAAGTCCTTATGGCAGACTCTTGCCACAGATTAGATTAAACCTACTCTAACTGCCTAATCAAAGAGATATGATTGCCTAAAACCGAACGTAGATTAAACAAGATTGTTTGTTGAATTGATTGAGAGAGATTCGAGAGCTTCTATGTACAGACTACCGGGGTATTTATACCCGAGATTACAACATTGTCCATGTACTACACGATTACATCTCTAACTAACAAACAAGTCCTTACGGCGGACTCTTACCAAAGATTAGATCTAAACCTACTTAATTTACAAGATACAATTGCCTAAAACCGAGCCTTATCTCTATTTGGCAATCTCTTCGAAGCTTATCTCGAGCTTAAACCGAGCCCATGCTGACTCTATCAGCTTCCTGCCTCTATCGGCCAATGGCCGTATTGAATTCGTATCGGCCGATACGGTCTCCATGCCAGTGCTCCACCTGATCTGATGCGATGCTGAGTCCGATACGAAGTTGAGTCCGACTCTGGCTTGGTCCGATAAAGTAACCGATTCGACTAAGAGCGCTCCCTCTTCTCTGTATCGGTTTTCTCTTTCCTCTCCGAGTAGATTACCAAAATCTGCTGTTAACACATGCCCCCCAATTCCGCTTCATTATATAATGTGGCGGAATTAGCTCCGAGGAACCCATCGACTTCTTCGCTAGGGTTTGTCTGAAAACCGTGCAGATCCAGATTCGCCGCCTCCCGCCACTGATTTCCTCGCGCAGTTCCTCATTAGCCGCTTGCGCCTCTCGATTCCGGCGACTCTCCGGCGTCCTTTTGGCATCGACTCCCTCATCGACGACCTCTTCAACAACATCCATGGCCTCCTTGCTGTTCTATGCTTCCGAGATCCCTGTGGTAAGTCAATCCCTTTCTGAGTTCACATTTTCATTTTCCCGCCGAATCTTTTCAAACTAGGGTTTCTACTCCTGCCCCCCGGGTCTTATTTTTCACCACTATTCATATGCCGTAGGTCTTCAAGAACCAGATTTTAATTCCTACCAATGACAAATTACATCGGTTCCTTCTGGGCCCCATGGGCAACTCTGACCCAACCTGGCTGATAAATGCGGAGACAGACAGTATCCCCTTCAAGCAAATAAAACCCAATGTCTCTTCATGGAAGCACACCTTCAGGTCTTGCCCGTCAAAGCTCAATGGTTTCAGGACTTGGTACAAGAGAATCGTCGCGGCCAAGCAAGTTCATTGGGATGAAATAGGAATCGGCCAATGCATTACTCTATCTTTAGCCGATGCCAAGAAGAACGAACCCCTCAGGTCAGTAGCCACATATTTCTGGTCTAGCACCCTGAATGCCTTCCTGTTCCGGCAAGGTCCGATGACCCCAACTTTAATAGATGTCAAGATGCTGACAGGGCTGGATATACACTCTGAGATCAATCCCTTCAACCTCCTCATTAACAGTAGCCATAAGCTGAAGACCAAGAAGATTGGAGGCTGGTCTGGGTACATAACTGAACACATGGAGCAAGGATCTGTCTCAGAGAGAGAGCATGTGGCCTTTCTGACTCTGTGGTTAGAAAGATTCGTTTTCTGTGGATCAACCTGCGGCCCTACTCTGAACTGCCAACATTTAGCTCAGGCTCTGGTTGAAAAGAAACAATTTTCTCTCGGCCGATATCTCCTTGGAGCTGTCTATCGGCTGCTCTATTCTACCACTCAGGATCTAATGTTAAAACAAATAGTGGCACATGAAGGTCAATGGTGGTTTATCCAGCTCTGGCTAACAATCCACACCAACACCATGGTCGATCGGCCTCCGCTATCGGACTCTGCTTTCCCATCGGACTACAACGATAATGAAGATCCCTCAACAAGAAGATGCATGTCCTTTGGAGAAGCAGCTTCAGTCTATCCTGGAGAAGACCAATCGGCCGAAGAGATATCCACTTGGTTTGTCCGATTCTATACTGGCCCTCCATCAGCCAAGATGGATATGTTTGTCTATCCTTCGGACTCTGAATTTGAGCTCCCTGCCAATCTAACCCTGAGCCAACTGAATGATGACATAGTTTCAAGGGAGGTCTTCATGATCGGCGTCAGTCCTTGCCTGCTCCCAGTAGGCATATTTCAAGGCAGAAGTACCAGCTTATCATACGAGTTTTACAACCCCATGGTGGCTGCCAGACAATGCGGGCTCGGACAACTTCCTATCAGCCTGCACTTTCATCGGCTCCTAGAGAGCAGGGTTACAGTCTCATCGGCCCTGATCATGAATAAAGCCTTGGAGATCAGAATACCAAACCTGGGCGATTGTGACTGATTGTGGTTGAGTGCCTTCATCCATATCAGCTTCCAATCATGGTGGCAGGAGTGGGCTACTCACATTTTCCACCAATCGGCCAGGTTCTACCTGACAGAACTTGTCGACGATATCAGTCCTCAGGTCCCTGATGCCCCAATTCCATCTGTTAGCAACAGCGGGCAAAGGATATCCTACGCTCCGGTGGTAGCTCCATCAGGAAGATATGTTTTAGAGTCGATTATTGGCCTCACTGCTCCAAAGGTATCATCACTACTCCAAGGGCCGATAATCAAAGAGACTACAAAAAGGAAGATGCCAGCAAAAGAGAAAACTCAAAAACCCGGCAAGAAATCCAAGACTGACAACCAAGCCGATCTTGATGAGCTAGACCCTTCCGTGGAAGAATTCCTAGACGATCAAGTTATGGAGGAGGAGGTCGATGCAGCAGCCGCCGATCTGCCCAGAGAAGAAAACCCATCGGCCAACACTACTGAAGAGCCATCGGCCAGACCAACTAGAGATCCATCGGCCACGACCACTGCGGATCCATCGGCCGATGACCAAGCCCACGCTGCTCAACCAAGGAGAACCAGACATGCAGTTCGCAAGGTTATTATAATCTCCTTCTTGAATTTATACTTTTGTTGGTCAATTATAACTTAATCTTCCTTTCAGGTCATTGCATCGTCTTTGCTTAAGGAGAGGACTCAATCGGCCCCATCACCAAGAACCAAGAAAGCCACTCTGAAAAAACGCAAGCAAATCAAGGCCCGACTGAGAACTCCATCTTCTTCTCCACCACCTTCTCCGATTGCTTCGGTAAGGGTCGATCCTTTTGCCTTCTTCTTCTGATAATGTGGATCTGATCACCGTTTTCTTGCCTTTCTTCAGCCACGAGCTCCATCACCTACACCACATCGGCCAACCCCTTCGCCTGCTGTTTCAAAACAACAAGTGGGGGCCGATGCAGGCACAGCTGATGTCCCATCACAGGTAAACCAGATCACTTCGAATCCCTTGCCGATTTTGCTTGACTGAAGTAACCATGCCCTATCTTGATGATTGCAGAACTTAGCCGATATGTTTACTTTTGACATCGGCCAATTTCTTAATGACGAGGACAAAGAGCCACCCAGCACAGCCAAGGCGACGATCTCTAAAGAACTGAAGAGCAGGCTGTCTGATATTGCTAATCGGCTGGAATCGTCATTAGAATCATTTGTGGAGAACTGTAACCCCATCAGGAGTAGGGTACAAGAAATTCAAGATCAACTGCCTGAAGACCTGATGGAGACCCTGACGCCAGCCATCTTCTTGGAGCAATACCACTTCAAGCTTCATAGGGCTAAAGAGAGAATTGCAGAGAGGCGGGAGCACGAAGGCTTGGAATCGGCCTTAACTGCTAGTAAAGCTCAAGTTAACTCTGACAAGACCGAGTTGGGCGAGCTAGTTGCTGAGCCGATTGTCACGCCCGAAAATTCACAAGTAATTTCCGAACTAATTTGTGCATACAATCCTCGTCCAAGAATCAGCCGAGGTACACAAATCGACAATTTAATATACAGAATCATCAAAATAATAACAATACATACTTACAAAAAATAAGGAAAATAGCAGCGGACAAACGATCTAACGATGGCTTCAACTCCACTCCCACAGGCAGCTCAACTTGGGTATTAGCCAAACGTCTTCTCCTTCTGAATCATTTTTCTTCAACTGAGGTTTGATGATTATTGCAAGATGAGTACATGGAATACTCAACAAGACAAACAGCAAGTATGCAAGTGCACCAGGATACAAAGGATGGCAATAATAGGGTTCATTTGCAAAGGCAGCATTTAGCAAATATTTGAGAATTGTAAAACAGTTGAGTTACTAAATATCAATATTAACCAATCGCTGCACAACACACCAATGCTGCACAGGCCCAACCAAACTTGAACAACCAATCCCGGTCATACAAATCAGACCTCCAAACCGGAATTAACCATTCCAAACCAGGAGTTAAGAAATTATCATCATTTATCACATTATCACATTCCCTCCATTAATGAACAGTGCGAGACTAATCACGAAAAACATTGTTAGGCTCGCCCATAACCGCGGGCACGGCTATTCGAATAGATTTACTCTGGCCAGAGGTATACAAATTTACCCACAAGACACAGCCTCAACATCATGTCAACCATGCGTCGCGATACTGCAAAAGTACCCGAAAAGAGACTGTGACAGTACCCCCAACATAACATAAGAGACTGTGACAGTAACCCCAACATAACATAACGCAGAGCAGTGCACCGTTCCTGGATCATAATCACCCCCTTAAAACCAAAGGCATGGACTCCCCAGCGACCCCCATGGACTTGTCGCCATTTCACAGTCTGGTGCGCCGCTAAGAACCATGTTATACCAAGGATAAAGCCGTTGCCCACGCTGGCTTGTGGTTAGTATGGTTAATGCTTCACAACAGTAGCTCGCGAACCGGTCCTTAATTGTCATGAGCACAACCATCAAAACCACGTGCTCACAACCCATCATTAATCAAGTTCTAATTATCCTTTATCATAACACGATTGACCATCGTGAGCTACCACTAAATTTAACCATAAGTGATAGTGAAACATGATTTATCCCATTAATGAGCTAATGTTTCTAAGCGTGGCTAAGCTTTTAACATAAGCATCTAGCTGAACCAAACCAATATATAAGGTTCAAGCTGATCAATTTATTACCCATAGGAAAATAAAGTCATCTTCGGCCATAATTAAATGGGAAAGGCTCACCACCCAATGACATTCGAAAATAATGCATAAGTTGAAATAGAGCCATAGCTTTAAACGGGTTCAACATGCTCAAAGGGTTGTTTGGGATCTGTGTGACTTGCCTTGAGCTTCTTCAAACACTTCCGAACCTTCCTCAATGTAAACGTTCTCCTCCGGAACGTCAGAAACTAAAGCAAATGAACAAAATCAACAAAACAGTACAAAAACAAGCATAAACAGTACATGTGAGTATTTTTAACATGTAGATCTTGACTTTAAATGAATTTAGAAACTTGAACCACTCGAATCCGAGTTACGATGATTTAGTTATGAATTTTTGAAGTTTAATCTTTTTCAACTAATACAAAAAATTATTACGATTTAAATAAAGGATTAATGATGTCATGACGACATCACCACCGGACAAGGTTCTGAACCACACAACCGCCGGTGATGGAGGGCTCGGCCGGCCAAATCGAGGACATCTACGCAAAGTGGACGATGAGGCGAACTCACCGATGCAAAGAACTACGACGAACGACGATCGGCGACGTCCGACGACGAGGTCCGATGGCGGCTCGGCTCGGGTCAACGACGGCGACGACTCTCCGGTGGGTTTCGGTGGCAGCGAAGAGGTGGACAGTGTGTGGCTTCTCCTCGCGAACCCGGTGATAGAGACGGCAACCGGCGGCGACCACCACGGCGACGGCGCGAGGCGGCTGAAGCGGCTACGGCGGCGGCGCTAGGGTTTGCGCAGCGGCGGCGAGCTCGGGCGGGGGTGGCAAACGAAAGAGGAGAGGGAGGGGACTCTATTTAAAGCCACGGGAAGGAGAGATTGAGCCCAAAACGAGCCCAAGGTCGCCGAGGAAAATTAGGGTTCGTTTAGAGAGAGATAAGCTCAAACCGAACTCGATTCCGCGTCGGATTCAAAGGGATAAAGCCCGATTCTTAGGGGAAACGGAAGAGGGAGATAAGGGAAATATTTCCCCTCAACCAATTGAACACGGGGATGAACGGATGCGCCGGATTTGGAAGGGAAATGGCGGCTTGGGGCTTGGCTGGAGCGCAGTCCTGTTGACGACGGATTTTGGTAATCGACTTGGAAAGGGAAGGGGAAACCGAAGCAGAGAAGAAGGATTGAGTTGGAGTCGGACCAAGCTTCGTATCGGACTCAGTAGCCGTATCGGACTTGGGGAGTGTTGCTATAAAGGGCATATCGGCCGATACGGATTTGGTTTGGTCATGGGCCGATGCAGGTTGTGAGTTGACAGTGTCAACGTGGGCTTGGTCTGGGCTCGAAGTAAGCTTCAAGGAAGTTGCCGAATAGAGATAAAGCTCGGTTTTAGGCAATTGTATCTTGTAAATTAGGTAGTTTAGATCTAATCTGTGGCTAGAGTCTGCCGCAAAGACTTGTTTGTTAGTTGTAGATAAGATCGTGCCCTACAAGGGTTCTGTTGTAACCTCGGGTATAAATATCCCGATAGTTTGTACATGTAATCTCTCTCGAATCAATCACACAAAAACCAGTTCAATCTACTTTCGGCGCATCGCCAACCCTCGCAAGAGGTCTTCTTCGACGAGTTCTTGCTTCCTCGGAGCAGAGGTAAGAACTCGTCCCCGACGATCTGCATCGTCGGGGCTAGCGTGTCGCTTTAGACACGTTAAGCCTCGATGATGTGATCTTCGATTATCATGTCTTGGATAGTTTTGACAGGTGTCTCGATTAAGCCTTGCCAGCGGTTTACTCGCTTTAGGGTTTACTGCCGACGATGGTTTAATTTGCATGCTTGGCTAGATTATTCAATGCATCTGTCATCCCCAAAAGCAATCGAC
This sequence comes from Oryza officinalis, assembly GCA_008326285.1. Classification (NCBI taxonomy): domain Eukaryota; kingdom Viridiplantae; phylum Streptophyta; class Magnoliopsida; order Poales; family Poaceae; genus Oryza; species Oryza officinalis. Next base: position 8,792,222 of record BDMV01000006.1, on the reverse strand, counting down.
GACTTGATTTTCTTTGCGTTAAGTCTCAATTCACACTTTGAGTTGCTATCGACCTTAGTCCTGTTTTGAGATCTAACACAAAGCCTGTTTTCGGTTGTAATTAAGGATGGTACCGGGGTCTTAGCCGGTCTTACCTAACATATGTGATTGCTTTATATTACTTGCATATGTTTGCCACTTATATGTGCGGATCGATAAGTATAAATGTGTTGATCATGAAGTAATCTTAAGATCTCTTTATGGTTGATGCGTTTATATTGGCCGATTGGCTCGTATAAGGTTGCACTAGAGTATTAGCTGGTGTAGTTACCTTTATCATTCTTATCGGCCGATATTATTAGTTAAGATCTACATATCAATGAAGGCCGATAAGATTAGAATCATGTCATACTCATTTTCTAAGTGAGCCGATATAGCTTTGCCCTATCGGCTGGGCTATGACAATGTGTCATCGGTCTGTCGACCGATCGGCCATTGTTTTCTGACTTGGTTTACTTGTTTCTTGTTGATTGCAGATCAAATCAACTGGCACGCTCTACTTACGACTAGGCAAGCCATTTGGACCTGCACTGGAGCTAAGCAGATCTCCCAGGCCGCCGTGGTAACGCGGAACCCGTTTGGTTGCTGGACGGGTCGAAATTCTGCGCCAACAAGTCCCAAGCTAGAAGACGGCACTGTAGCGCGAGGGAGGTAAAACAGACTTCTGGGTAAAAGGGACGGCGTGAAAAAGAAAAAGAAAAGGAAGGAAGGGAGGCAAAGTAGACTTTCTGAGGTAAAGATAGGAGCTGTGGTTTCGGGATGGACCAGCAACAGAGGAGAGCCAAACTTTCACAGATTCGGCCCAAACCTGGAAGGAGACTTAAATTATTTTTTTCCAATTAAATAATTGCTGAAATGATCTTCCGTTTATTAAAAATACTTTTAGTGCTCAAATAATTCCAAGAAAAATCCTGAAAATACTTGGACACTTAAAGTATTTACTAAAATTATAACCAGAGCATTAAATGATTAATTTATTATTTACATAATTACTGAAATGTTCTTTGTATTATTAAAATTAGTATTTGAGCTCCGAAAATCCGAGAAAATTCCAGAGAGTAGAATTAACCATGAAGAATTTAATAAAAATTAAATTCAGCCATGTTTAATTTAGGAAATTTCATTTGCCACATCAACTTCACTTGTAAATTAATGAACATTTAATATAAATTCTAGAAATAATTTATTAAATAATTTATAAACCCCTGAAACGAAAATCAGGGTGTGACACCGATCGCCTTAAACAAAAGGCTTGAAGAACTCCGCCGCCTCGAAGCAGATCTAGCATTGAAGCTAGAGGCAACTCGCAAAGAGATCCAAGAAGTTGGAGCCAGGATAACTGCATCACCGAAGGCCATAGAAGATCAGACGGCGAAGCTGAAGGCATCGGCCAAATATCTCGCAACCCTGAGCAAGTCCTTGAAGCCAATTCCAGGGTCGATGGCCGATGACGCTCGGACGATAGAGGATATCGATCAAATCCATCGCAAGGCCATTGCAGCTATCCAAAACTTCATAGGCTGATGTAATATACTTTTTATCGTCTTCTTGTAAAAAGATAACCTCATGTTTTGATTAATATATGTCTCATCTTGAAAAAGTCTGAAAAAGTCCATCTGAAAAAAATTTTGAAGTCTGAATCGATCTGATAAACTTGAAGAGTCGCTGAGTATATATATGCCCCCCCAAATTTTGGAAGATGAGGGCTCATGTTGTAAAATTTGAACTAAGGGCGATAGTGTATATCGGCCATCTAAAGGCGATGCAAAGCGCATCGGCTATTATTATAAACCGGCTGGCAAGCCGATCATGAGTCGATCCATACGCTTGGGTAATATTTCTTTAAGTATTTGCTGTTAAGAGCTCTACCATAAACTTCTGCATCTAACCCTTTTAACAGAAAAGCATTGCGAGGAACACATCGATGAATCTGAAAAGGACCTTCCCAATTAGGTGACCACTTGCCGAATTTGTTATCTCTTGAACCTATCGGCAGTATTAACTTCCAAACAAGATCCCCTTCCTCAAACGACATGGCTACAACCATTTTGTTATAATGACGAGCAACTCGATCTTTGTCTCGCTTTATTTTTTCTAAGGCCCGCAGTCAGACGTGTGCCAAATCATCTAACTCATTGATCATAAGATTATAGTACTCATCGGCTATCAAGTCATCTTGCAATGCAATCCTTCTTGAGCCGATGTTGGTCTCCCACGGCAGCACCGCTTCATGTCCATAAACCAGCTGATACGGTGGTACTTGGGTTGCCCCATGACAAGCCATCCAATACGCCCAAAGGGAATCGGCCAGCGTTGTATGCCAACGTCTTGGCTGTTCATCAATCTTTCTCTTGATCAACTTGATTAAAGTCTTATTAGAAGCTTCTGCTTGCCCATTAGCTTACGCATAGTATGGAGAAGAATTCAATAGCTTAATGCCCATGCTTTCAGCAAACTCAACAAACTCATCGGACACGAAGATTGATCCCTGATCTGTGGTCAATGTCTGTGTTAGACCAAACCGATATATAATGTGCTCTTTAACAAACTGGATTGCATCTTTGGAATCAACCTTCTTAAGAGGAACAGCTTCAACCCACTTTGTGAAGTAGTCTGTAACCACTAAAATATATTTGTGTCCTTTGCTTGATGGTGGATTGATCTGTCCGATCATGTCTATACCCCATCCACGAAACGGCCACAGCTTTATGATTGGATGCATAGCCGATGCCGGCGCTCTTTGAATTGCTCCAAACTTTTGGCAATCGTGGCACCCCTTGTAGTACTTGAAACAATCCTCTAGCATTGTCGGCCAGAAATATCCAACGCGTTTCAGAAGCCATCTCATCTTATGGGCCGATTGATGTGTTCCACAAATCCCTTCATGAACCTCGCTCATAACAACTTTGGCTTCCTCTAAACTTAAGCATCTTAACAAGACACCATCAATCGTCCGATAGTATAGATCATCATCAAGTAAGACATAATGTAAAGCTTTATATTTCATTTTAAGCGACGCCGATTGAGAAGGATTTCTCAAATACTCAATGATAGCAAACCTCCAGTCATCGGCATCCACGGTTGCAATTTGAATCTGAACGTCTTTCGCCATCGGCCTGTATCCTGATGCCCCCTGAGCTAAGTCATTGGCCTTGAAGTTTTGCTTCCTGGGTATATGTCTCATTGTCACAATCTTGAAAGCTTGTAGCAACTCCTTGCACTCTTCATTGTAAACCCTGAGAATATCATTCTTGCACTCATACTCCCCAGAAAGCTGATTAATGACCAATTGTGAATTGCCAATAATTTCTACGGAATCGGCCTCGATTTCTTGTAATAACTGCAAACCCTTGAGAACGGCTTCGTATTCTGCTTGATTGTTAGTATAATAGGGCTTGATAGTAAACGCGAACTCAAAACTTGCCCCCGAGGGGATATGATGACTAGGCCGATACCGCATCCGTGTCTGCAAACAGATCCATCAAAATACAGTGTCCATGGCACAATATCTGCATATGCGATTGAGTCATCTCTATGTTGAACAATGAAATCGGTCAGGGCTTGTCCTTTGATCGCTTTGGCCGATTCATACCTGAGGTCAAATTCTGTCAAGGCAAAAATCCACTTCCCAATTCTTCCTTTTAACACGGGGGCCGATAGCATGTATTTTATTACATCGACCTTACTTACCACAATGCACTCATTGGAAAGTAAATAATGCCTCAACTTAGTACATGAAAAATATAAGCATAGACATAACTTCTCCACTGGCGTGTACATTGTTTCAGCATCCAACAATCTTCTGCTGAGATAGAAAATAGCTCTCTCTTTGCCATCAATGTCCTGAACTAAAACTGAGCCGATAGACTTCTCATCGGCCGATAGGTATAGCCTGAATGGAACTCCCTTTTGTGGAGGAATTAAAACTGGTGGTGAACTCAGATATTCTTTGATGTTGTCCAACGCCTTTTGCTGCTTATTACCCCATACAAATTCTTGATCGTCCTTCATCTTCAATAATGAAGTGAATGGCTCTATCCTGCCTGACAGGTTTGATATAAAACACCGGACAAAGTTGATTTTGCCGAGCAGAGATTATAACTTGGTCTTATTATCCGGAGGCTTGATCTTTTTTATAGCATCGATATTCTTCTGTGTAATCTCAATTCCTCTTTCGTGGACCAAGAAACCCAAGAACTGGCCGGCCGATACGCCAAAGGCACATTTGTTAGGGTTCATTTTTAGACCATATTTCCTTGCTCTTTCTAGTACCTTGCGTAAATCGGCCAAGTGCACATCGTACTCTTTTGACTTCACGACGACATCATCTATGTAAACCTCGATCAAAGAGCCAATAAGATCGTGAAAAATATAATTCATTGCCCTCGGATAAGTGGCTCCAACATTTTTTAGGCCGAAAGTCATAACAACCCACTCATATAGGCCGATTGCCCCTGGACACCGAAAAGCTGTCTTGTGAATATCTTCCTCAGCCATGAAAATCTGGTTATAGCCTGCGTTCCTATCCATAAAACTGATGATTTTGTGTCTAGATGCGGCATCAACCAGCAGATCGGCCAACGACATAGGGTATTTGTCTTTTGGCGTTGCTTTATTTAGATCTCTGAAATCAATACACACCCTGAGCTTGCCGTTTTTCTTTAACACTGGGACTATATTGGAAACCCACTCCACGTATCGGGATGGTCTGATAAAGTTGGCGTCGTAAAGCCTTGTGGTCTCTGCTTTGATAGCTTCATGCATATCGGCCTTAAACCTCCTGGGAGTTTGTTTAAACGGCCGATAGACTGGTTTTATGGGTAACTGATGTTCTACAATCGATCGGCTTAATCCTGGCATCTCATGATATTCCCATGCAAAACAGTCCTTGAATTCTTTCAAAAGATTTATCAAATTATTCTTATAATCCCTTGGCAGGTTAGCACTTACATACGTCGGCCTAGGCCTATCACTTATTCCTATATCAACCTCTTCAAGTTCATCGGCCGACGTGAAACCCTGTCCTAATTTTCCGTCTAACTCATCCACCGCATCATCTGTGTAGGGACTGCCTTGTTCATCTTGGCTGGTGGATGTTACACCTTTGCTAAAGTAACTGCTTGTCTTGGTCGTCGATCGTCTCGATGTCGCAGTCAGTTACCTTGAGGAAATCAGCCTCCCAAACTCGTCCGGACAGGCAATCGATCCCCTCCATCTCCCATACTGCGAGATTGGCATTGGCGACGTGTACTGACCTATCAGCCTGCACGATCTCGACTTGGTCCCCTTGCCATTGAATGAGGCACTAATGCATCGTTGAAGGGACGCAACAATTTGCGTGGATCCAATCGCGTCCCAACAACAAGCTGTAGGAACCCTTTCCATCACAGACAAAAATGGTGGTAGGTATTGTTTTGTTGCCCACTGTGAGCTCCACATTCAACACCCCTTTTGCTTCAGATGCGTTGCCACCAAAGTCCTTTAACACCATATTGGTCTTGATGAGGTCTTCAGGTACTTTCCCAAGCTTCCTGAAAGTTGTATATGGCATCAAATTTACTGCCGCGCCTCCGTCGACCAGCATCTTCGTCATCGGCCGTCCATTGATGAATCCCCTGATGTACAACGGCCGGAGGTGCCTGTAGCTGGTGTCGGCCGGCTTGTCAAACACGGCTTGTTTTGGCAACAATTGTAGCTTAGCCGAAGATTTCTCTGAATCGTCATCGGCTACAGCTTCATCGGCCATCTGTATACTGTACTCTGCTGGCAATATGAAAACCATGTTAACAGAAGACGATGCTATGCCTTTACCTTTTGCAGACGTAGGAGCTTGAGTTGACTTTGAGGTGCCCTCATCGGCCTTGACCACTGTAGATTTTATTCTCCATTCTTTTTTAGTCTTGGCGGGCCGATGGACGACTGTTGCTTGCTGTTCCTGGATCTGCTCCTTCTGCCTCAGCCTCTGAACCCGTCGCTTTTGTGTCTTCAGAAATACGTCACTTGGGCACCACTGAGGGTTCTGGACTTGCTCGTCGTCCTCAGTCCGATGATCATGGTGCATCGGCCCCAGCCTCTCGTGTACAGACTTCCTCTGCTTGTTCGGCCGATGCGCTTGTTTGTTTGAGCTGCCCTGGTAAGAATCTTCTATGTCGTTGCATGCAGGACACTCCTAGTTTGATGGCAACCTCATCCCTTCGTTCCAGCAAAACCGGAAAAACTCGCACTCCCAATGGGAATCGTAGGATTCATCTTGGTCGGCATAATCTTGTGCTTGTTCTTCCCGCCTCTGCTGGTATTTTTTGATCAGGCCTTCTGAGGTCTGATGAGGTCGCTTGTTGGTCCGATAGGCACCGCTATCGGCCCTAGCAGCCCGCACCATGTTGACTGGGAACGGGTGTCCTTCTATCTTCATCGGCTTCTTAGTTTCATCAAACTTGATCCTACCTTGTTCGATTGCCGATTGTATTTGTTGTCGAAAGATCTTGCACTCGTTCGTGTGATGAGAATAGGTGTTGTGCCACTTGCAATATCTTCTCTTCTTGATTTCTTCGGCCGATGGCAACACGTGACCCACTCGGAGCTGTATCTGCTTCTCCTGCAGCAGTAGATCAAATATCTTATCGGCCTTATTGATGTCGAAGTCGAACTTGTCATCTTTGTCGCCCTTCTTAGCCCATTGGCATGTCGTCGGCTTCTTCATCCGGGCCCACTCGGCCAGATCGACATCAGCATCAACTTCATCGTCTTCGTCGGAGGCGTATTGATAGACACTGTTAATTTTCTTCGTGAATTTCTTTGCCTCCTGGAATCTTTGTTCGTGGGCCGAAACCCGTTGTGCTAGCTGGGCTAGGCTGTCAAACTCTTGTGATGAAAACCTTTCTCGTATCGGCCCCAGTAGCCCTTGAAACGCCAAATCGGCTAGTTGAGAATCAGTCAGACTGAGGCTATAACACTTGTTCCTGATGTCTCTAAATCGTTGTATGTAGTCTGGGACCGATTCGTCAACCCTCTGCCTGATGGCAGTGAGATCGGACAGTTTCATCTCTTGCACGCCATTGAAGAAATAACGATGAAACTGTTTCTCCAGGTCGACCCATCCTCTGATGGAATTGCAGGGTAGAGAGGAAAACCATGTGAACGCTGACCCTGACAAGGACAGAGGGAAAAATCTCACCCTCAACGCCTCCACAGCAGATGCCTCGCCACATTGAGCTAGGAATCGGCTAATGTGCTCATACGTAGAGACATTGTCTTGCCCTGAAAACTTGGAGAAGTTAGGGATCTTGTATCGGCTCGGCAGTGGCACTCTGTCGAACTCCTCGGGGTAAGGGTGCCGATACACTGTTGAACTCTCCTTGGGCTTCAAGCCGAATTGATCTCGCATCACTTCAGCTATCATATCGGCCCAGTACCCTGCGGGTTGGTGTGGAAGCTTTTGTTGTTGAAAAGCTTCTAGCCAATATTCCCTTGGGGAGTACGGCTGGAAGTGGTGATTCAGGTTCTGTGCATCATACTGTCCCGCAGTGTACTGCTGGTAGCTTTGCGGCGCGTTGTAGGTAGCTGCTTGTGGAGGGTTGTTTGGCAGAGCGAGTTGAGGTTGCCTAGCCGATGGTGGATTGGCTGGAGCTTGTTGTATCGGCTCAACCATCGGCTGCTTTCCCCTCGTCCATTGTGCGAATTGTTCTTTCGTGATGTGCTAGGGGCTTCCTCCCGCTTGCTTGGTCAGGACTAGTGGCATGGTCGACGCTGGCTGGGCCGATGGAGGTGGCATCGGCGCTGTTGGCTACGGAGCCGTACTCAGATCAGTTCTCAAGGTCCGATAAGCAGAGAATTTGTTGTCCGGTAAGAAAATTGGTCCTTGAGGCTTATACTGGTGAATGGAACCGTCTAGGATTGATTTCACCGTATTGGTCAATGTGTTCACCAGGATCCCCGATTGATTGACCAATGCAGAGTGAACCGCGGAGTCGATGCGGTCTTGTAGCGTCGGCGCGGCACTGTCTTCAGTCTTGACAGCTTGGTCGTGTGCTGCCGCCGATGTACTGGTTCCGTCCCCAGGGCTCGGCATTATCACCTTAGACTTTTGGATGAGAGTGCCTTGCCAAGTCCTGGAGTACGTTTGTAGGTACATGTTCTGGAACTGCTCGACTAGCTTGTTCATCTCGGCTTTCTGCTCCTCATTGAGCTGATCGGCGGTCACAGAGACGACGTTCTCCTCTGAGATCTCGCTCTGCTTCGACATCCTGCAGCGAACTTCTTGTTGTTGCGAAGCTTGCGTTCTTGTTGAGTCCCACCGGGCGTGCCAAAAGCGTATTGGCGTAGAATTTCGACCCGCCAGATGTCAAAACGGGTTCCACGTTTCCACGGCGGCCTGGGAAATCTGCTTAATTCTAGTGCAGGTCCAATGGTTTGCCTAGGTGCATGTAGGACGTGCCAGTTGATTTGATCTGCAATCAACAAGATAAACAAGTAAACCATGTTAGTAAACGATGGCCGATCAGCCGATAGGCCGATGTCACATCGTGAGGGCCTAGCCGATAGGGCAAAGCTATATCGGCCTACTTGAGGTTATAATAAGATAAGATTAAGGTACAGATCTAATCTCATCGGCCTTCATCAATATACTGATATTGATTTGATGGCATTGGCCGATGAGGGAAAAAGAAAATAAACACACTAGCTAATACTCTAGTGCAAACCTGTATGAGCCAATTGGCCAATATAAATACACTGATCACAGAGGAATCTCTAAGAGTAGCCTATGATAAATACATTTATATTTGTCAATCCACTCATATAAGTGGCAAATACATATAAAAACATAAAGTAATTACATGTATTGGGTAAGACCGGCTGAAACCCCGGCACTATCTTTAATTACGATCGAAAATAGGCTTTGAATTAGATCTCAAAACAGGACTAAGGTCGATAGTAATTCAAAGTATGAATTGAGACTTAACACAAAGAAAATCAAGTTGTCGATCGTTTTTGGGGATGGTAGATGTATTGAAGGATCTAGCTAAGCATAATAATTAGACCACCGTCGACAATAAACCCTAAAACGAGTTAATCGCTGGTGAAGCATAATTAAAATGCCATATCGAGATCATCCAAGACATGATAAACGACGATCACATCATCAGAGCTTAACGTGTCTAAAGCGACACGCTAGCCCCCGACAATGTAGATCGTCGGGTACGAGTTCTTACCTCTGCTCTGGGGAAGCAAGAACTCACTGGAAGCTAACCTCTTACGAGGGTTGGCGATGCGTCGAAAGTAGATTAAACAAGATCGTTTGTTGAATTAATTGAGAGAGATTCGAGAGCTTCTATGTACAGACTACCGGGGTATTTATACCCGAGATTACAACATTGTCCATGTAGTACACGATTACATCTCTAACTAACAAACAAGTCTTTGCGGCGGACTCTTACCAAAGATTAGATCTAAACCTACTTAATTTACAAGATACAATTGCCTAAAATCGAGCCTTATCTCTATTTGGCAATCTCTTCGAAGCTTATCTCGAGCCCAAACCTACCCCATGCTGACTCTATCAGCTTCCTGCCTCTATCGGCCGATGGCCGTATTGAACTCGTATCGGCCGATACGGTCTCCATGCCAGCGCTTCACCTGATCTGATGCGATGCTGAGTCTGATACGAAGTTGAGTCCGACTCTGGCTTGGTCCGATAAAGTAACCGATTCGACTAAGAGCGCTCCCTCTTCTCTGTATTGGTTTTCTCTTTCCTCTCCGAGTAGATTACCAAAATCTGCGGTTAACAGAGGGTCCAGTGATAAATAGTAATTACCATATCTAAAAGTAGCAAATAGTTAAATATCTCGATGGAGGGAGTAAATGCAGTCCCGTTCCGACCCAACACATACGGGTCAGAAGTCGATAGTTACCCATCCTAGCCCAAACACATATGGGCCATGCATAAGTGATAGTAATCCCATTCAGGCCCATCCATGGCGGAAGGGAGTAGCCTCGTGCGCATGGGCCCAACTCGCACTGGCGTACACGGCAAATTTTTTTTATTTCTATATTTATTTTTTAAAAGATTTACAAAAATAAATTACTATTTAATGTTTTGCAAAAATATACTCCTCCCGCCTTACCGTAGGTGGGATATATAAATCACCCTACGGTATGGCAATCTATGTGACGTGACACCTCGCGGGAGGGGCGTGACGATTTATAGGGCGATTTATCACCAGGAGGGAGTTTTCTACAAAATTACCACGTCGCAAAGTTTGGTGATGCATAGAACGCGCAATGATAATTTTGCAGGTGACCCCATCGCGATTTATCCTCAGGAAGGGGCCACCTGCAAAATCAGCACGACGCACCTCACACAGGGTGTCACGTCATATAGATTGTTCTATCATAGGGCACTTTGAAACGATAATTTTTTTTTAAATCTTTTAAAAATAGATATAAAAATGAAAAAAAAACTCCGTACGCGGCACCGTGGCATTGAGCTTTTGTCCCTTCCTATGTTGCGTTTTCTTGTGAAAATGCTTTCTATCAGCTGTTCGAACAGAAGCAAACAATCGAACGTCATCAAGGCCTCAACGCAGAGCACAGTACATGTATGGCCATCAAGGCCTCAACGCAGAGCACAGTACATGTATGGCAAGTGCATGCAAGCCTATTCAAATAGATTTAAAATTCAAATAATTTTTTTCTCTAACTATTCATGTGAAGTACGAACTAATTATAGCATTAGATTTTTCATAATTAAATTTTATAACAAGATCTCACATGACTATATTCCGTCGACTTTTATTTTTACTTTTTTGCCTTGCACACAATGTTATTGGAATATTTCAATAAATATTTCTCGATGTTTCATTGCTTCATTTGCAATGTTGCACATGTTGCTTTTCTATGTTTCAGCAATTACAACTTGATGTTTCATGCATAACATAAAAATGTTTCAGTAAAATCAAATATGCTTCATATGATTTTTCGATGTTTCGCTAGTTGAGACTCAATGTTTCATGTAGTGATTGTTAGTGTTGTAGTCGGTATATTTTGGATTTTGTATATCTCTGAAACTTTTAATAAAGTGGGATAAAACATTTTGACCAAGTGATGAAATAATGTATTAACTTAATAAAGTAATAGAAAAAGAAGCCTCTATGTTTGCTCTCGTAGCCTCAAAAATCCCACGTTAATTGGAGAAAACTATGAAAAAAAAGTCAACCGAAGACAGTATCACTTTAACAGCAGAAAAAATAAGAAAAACAAAAAAAAGTTCAATTGAACACCATATAGATTGCTTACACAGTAAATCATAATTCTTTTTTCAATTTGGATTAAAAATAAATAATAGTAAGAAAAAGAGTCCATTAAAAAATACAGTCTAAAAATATCTAAAATCTGTTATCTTCATAAAGTAATAAAAAATCCGCCAAGTTCGCTCTCATTGTCAGTATCAAGGATAAGGCATACCTCCTATACACAGGTTAATGAAATACGGTAAAACTATATACCCGATAGTATACGAGAGAGTATCCTTTAATTAAGGAAATACGGTTAAAAGAGAAGAAAATTATCTTCCTGGAATAGAAGGTGTCAAAGTTTTAGTCGGAGAAGATAAGGTTTTTTTAGGCCCGTATTCAGTTCTATCTCTTCGAGTTCTACTTGGAGAAGGAGGAAACTTCTACTATTTAAGGAGGTCCTGGTGTTCAGATCGGGGACACCAACCAAAGAGACATCGTTCTTTCTTGTGTAAAGTTCGGGAGTACTCAGAAGAGGACCAGGACGACAGGCGAGCAGACGACGTCAACCTGCTAGAGGAACACCGAGAACGATTTGCCATCTGAGCAGCTGGATATCATCAAGCCCTACATCGCTACCATGAGAAGCTCATTTGAGTTCATACACTTGACATCGGCGATTACGTCCTCCGACGAGTACAGAACTGTTAACACCAAAATTTGGTAAGCCCCGAAGTCATCATCGGCTTTGGAATCGTATCGGCTTTAGAGTCCTAGGATGACCCGATAGACATATCAAGTTGTCAGCAGTTGGATTCTTGATGAATTCGGTTAAAAAAATTAATCAATTAAAAAAAGTTTATCCAGAAGAGACCAAGTTCGAGGAGGATACAGCATGGCAAGTTATCTGTTAATTAGGTAGAGTCAATTATTTTCTTTTTACTTTTAGGAAAGATTATTTAGAGTCCGAATAGGACTTGTATCTTTTATTTTATCTTTAGAAAAGTTTGTGTCTTGTCCAATAAGGACTAGTAAGAGATCTCTCGATCAATATACAACTTTTAGCGCATCACCACTCTCTTTCCCAAGGTTTTTACTTATCAACTAGTGAACACTAGTACAGATCCTCTCATCTCTTACGGGCCCTCACATGCCTGGACTTTGTGGGCCGTCAGAACGAAGTCATCTCAATCGGGCCTAAATTTGCACCGTTGTAGATCTACTCGTACAGTCATACTCTAGGCCCAAGTACATATAGCCCGTCACCGATGACACTCATCTGTGACGGACTATATGTTTAGGCCCGATTGAGATGACCTAGCATATCTCAATCGGGCCCGTCTACAGAGCCCGTCAGAGATAAGGGTCATCGGTGACAGGCTCCAAAGATGGCCCGATTGAGATGGCTTTAAAGCACATCACCGATGACTCATATCTCTGACGGGCTTTTATTTATGCCCATTAGAGATAACTGTGCGCCCGTTAGAGATGTCGGTTCATTGGCCCGATTGAGATATATTTTGCACACTATAAATAGACCACCCGACTGTTGTCTGAAGTTATCTCACTATTCACTATTTTGGTGGGAGGTTGAAGGGGGCGAATTTTTTGTTATTTTTTTCCAAAGAAAAACAAAAAAATCTTAGAAGTAAGTAAAAAGGTAGTAATATTTTTTTTTAATTTAGTAGTATGTTAACTAATATTTTATTAAATTTTGCAGCGATGGATCGAAGTTGGATGACTGCGACAACTTTGAAACGTCATTGCAAGAAGTATAGAGATGGCGTTTTAAGTTTTATGAATGTTGGGGAGGAGGATAGGAGAAGAAGAAATAGCAAATACATGTGTTGTCTATGTAGAGATTGCAAGAATGATATTATGTTTAGCGGAGAGAAGGTACACTCTCACTTGATACAACAGGGATTCATGAAGGGCTACACATGTTGGGTGAAGCATGGTGAGCAAGAATCGGGTAGTGGTGCAGCTACAGACAGAAGTGGTGAAGACAATCATGAAGATGAAGATGAGCATGACATGTTTATACCATCTTCATTGGGCAGTGAAATGGTTGATGTGGATCCTGATATGCTAGAAGAGATGTTACGTGACGTTGAGGAGCAAGCTCACAACGAGAGAGATTCCATGAAGTTCAATAGGTTGGTCAGTGACTCCGAGACACCTCTATACGCCGAATGCAAGGCAAAGCACACCAAACTGTCAGCTACCTTGGACCTAATGAAGCTGAAGGCAAGTAGTGGATGGACAGACAAGAGTTTTACAGAACTTTTGGGAATATTGAAGGCCATGCTTCCTGAAGAGAACACATTGCCCGAGACGACATATGAAGCAAAGCAGGTTCTGTGTCCCCTGGGGTTAGAGGTCCGTAGAGTTCACGCTTGTCCAAACGACTGCATATTGTACCACAAGCAATATGCGGACCTAGATGCTTGTCCTGTATGCAAGGCTTCTCGATACAAGCGAAAGAAAAGTGCAGGGGAGGGAAAGAAATCAGTCAAAGCGGGGTGGTCCGGCGAAGGTTGTGTGGTATCTACCTATCATTGATCGCTTCAAGAGAATATTTGCCAACCCCAAGGAAGCAAAGTTAGTGCGTTGGCATGCCGAAGATAGAAGGAACGACGGTTTGCTAAGGCACCCTGCGGATTCGATTCAATGGAGGAATATCGATCGAATGCACAAAGACTTTGCTGCCGATCCCAGAAACATGAGGATATGTCTGTGTACGGATGGCATGAATCCTTTCGGAGATATGAGCAGTTCTCACAGCACTTGGCCCGTTCTTATTGCGAACTATAACCTCCCATCATGGTTGTGCTTCAAAAGAAAATATATTATGTTGTGCTTGTTAATCCAAGGTCCGAAACAACCGGGCAATGATATCGATGTGTTCTTGGAGCCTGTTATCGATGATCTTGAGATTCTTTGGAAAGAAGGTGTGGAAACTTGGGATGCATATGGTCAGGATAACTTCAAGCTACGAGTTCTATTGTTCTGCACCATTAACGACTATCCTGCACTAGGTAATCTTTCTGGACAAACCGTGAAAGGAAAGAAGGCTTGCTCTGACTGTATGGAACATACACGCAGTAGGTGGCTGAAGAAATCAAGAAAGATGGTTTACATGGGTCATAGGAGATGGCTCCCGCTACGCCACGCCTTTAGAAGAAAGAAGAAAATTTTCAACGGTCGGAGAGAACTTGGAACTGCTCCCAAGGATTTGTCTGGAGACGAAGTCCACGACATGGTCAAAGACATAACTAATGAGTTTGGGAAGAAAAGAAAACGTGGCAAGGCAAATGATAAGGGTATGTGGAAGAAAAAATCCATATTTTGGCGGCTACCATACTGGAAAGACCTTGAGGTCCGGCATTGCATTGATCTAATGCACGTAGAGAAGAACTGCTGCGATAGTTTGCTCGGGCTACTGCTTAATATGCCTGGAAAGACAAAGGACGGGTTGAATGCTCGCCTAGATCTGCAGGAATTGAACATTCGCAGTGAGCTTCAGCCTGTTACGGATGAAGAGACAGGAAGAGTGTACCTCCCACCAGCTTGCCACACATTGTCGAAGGATGAGAAGATCGCAATGCTATCATGCCTGGCTGATATTAAGGTTCCTTCGGGCTATTCAGCAAGGATCAGTAAGTACGTTAAATTGGAGGATCTAAAACTGGTTGGAATGAAGTCTCACGATTGCCACGTGCTAATCACACAGATCTTGCCAGTTGCTATCAGAGGCATTCTACCACCCAAAGTCCGTCACACGATCCAACGGCTCTGTGCTTTCTTCAATGCAATCGGTCAGAAGATTATAGATCCCGAAGATCTAGATAAGATGCAGGCTGATATTGTCAATACCCTGTGTCACTTGGAGATGTATTTTCCACTGTCTTTCTTCGATATCATGGTTCATCTCCCTGTTCATCTAGTGAAGCAAACAAAACTATGTGGTCCAGCTGTTCTAAGGGAGATGTACCCGTTTGAGAGGTATATGGGAGTTCTTAAGTCGTACGTTCGAAATAGAGCAAAACCGGAGGGAAGCATCATTGAAGGGTACACGACGGAGGAGGTTATTGAGTTCTGCATCGATTACATGGCCGAGACTGATCCTATTGGAGTTCCTGCGTCTCGCCACGAAGGAAGGTTGGCAGGCCTTGGCACAACAGGCAGAAAAAGAATTGTACCCGATCAGGCATCGTATGCGACAGGCTCATTTCGCTGTGCTACAACATATGGCCGAAGTAACTCCATACTTTGAGGAGCATCTAGCGAAGGTCCGACAGGAGAACATGGGTCGATCAGATATGTGGATCAACAGAAAACATAGTACTCGCTTCAACGAATGGTTCAAGAATCGTATCGCACGGTCGACCGATGGCCCAAGTGAGATAATACGAAGGTTGGCAAGGGGCCCAAGCTGGGATGTTGACACATGGCAAGGGTACGATATCAATGGATACACATTCTACACCGTCAAACAAGATGACAAAAGCTACAGTGCAGAACAGTGGAGTCCGTATAGATGCATATCAGGATCAAGCTGGATCGAACACATACTATGGCCGGCATAGAGCAGATCTGGGAGATGAACTACAGGAGCTTCAAAGTCCTTTGTTTCGTTGCAGCTGGGTGAATATCCGCACTGGTGTTAAAGTCGACAGGGAAGGATTCACTTTAGTGGACCTGGCCAAGGTTGGATACGCGGACGAACCATTCGTCCTAGGCGAAGCAGGTCGAGCAGATTTTTCTATATACAAGACCCCGCAAACAAGAAGCTGCACGTCGTTAGGGATGGCAAACGAAGAATTGTTGGGGTTGACAACGTCGTCGATGAGGGAAGAATATAACCAGAATCTTCATTGTGAGACCCTCAGATCGACCTTGACGATGATCCCGAAGACGAAGTGGCATACGCTCGTTCTGACCATGTCGGAAGGCATATCCTTGTAAAAGCAGTCTTCGTAGTACTGTAAATTTGCAAATTGATATAAGTAATGAAGTATTTTGTACCGGTGCCTTATGATCTGACATATTTTAATTTCATATGTGTTTTAGAATTTAATAGGCAATTTACACTGTTTAAATAAGGCATAGGTTAATTATAATAATTTTTAAAAATTTAATAGCAATTTTAAACTAATTTAATAAGGCATATTTTAATTTAACAGAAATTTTACACCATTTAAAAATGTAATAGCAATTTTAAATCGGGTATAAGTTAATTATAAATGATTTTATAACTTAAATATCATTATTAAATAATTAATAAGGAATATTTAATTCTATAGTGGGATGGCTTATCTCTATCGGGCATATAAATAATGCCCGTCAGAGATGAGGTTATCTCTATCGGCGTAGTACTTGCCCGTCACGATGTTTGTCATCCGTATCGGGCTTTTATTATGCCCGTCACGGATGTGTGTCATCCGTATCGGGCTTTTAACTTATGCCCTCACGGATGTGTGTCATCCGTATCGGACTTAGTATTGTGCGCCGTCACGGATGATTGTCATCCGTATCGGGCTTAGTACTTGTGCCCGATGGTGATGACCTACCACTAGGTTTTCTACCAGTCCATATCTGACTCTAAGTCTCACTCTCACTCCTTCACGCCGCCGCCTCCTCCCTCCAAGCGCCTCCTCACCGACCACCGCCGCCTCCTCCTCCTCGCCCCCAGCGCCTCCTCGCCGCCGCCGTCCTCCTCCTCCTCGCCGCTGCCGTCCTCTCCTTGACGTCGCCGTCGTCTGCCTCCACAACACCGCCGCCCCCTCGACGTCGTCCTCCTTCTCGACACCGCCGCCTCGTCGACAACGTCCTCGTCCTCGCCGCCAGCGCCTCCTCAACGACGCCGTCCTTCTTCTTTCCCATTTCCGGCCACGGTTTGAGGTTAGTATAGTTCGATTTCACTGATTTTGATTTGTTCTACTATTCAGTATTCACACTTGCTTAGTTGGTAGGAAACTGGAATTTACAGAACTTAGTAAATTGCTTAGTTGCTACTATTCAGTATTCATAGTATTTCATATTCAATATTTTGATTTGTTCACTGATTTTGATTTGTTCTACTATTCAGTATTCATAGTATTTCATAATATATTACAATTAGTATATTAGTATTAATACTATGAATTAGTATTAATACTATAGTATATAAGTACATTGTATACTATAGTATACTATACTATAGTATATTTGTATGAATTATTAATTTATACAATTACTATATTAGTATTAATATAGTATACCCTGTTCCTCTTCCTGCCACTATTACCATGTGATTTCTAGATAAATGGCCAGTGATGAATGCTCAAAAACAGACCATAAGAACAGACCATCTACACTTGTTCTTTTTATTTAGGGGGCAATACACTTTGTCTTTTTTGCATAAGAACAGACTATCTACACTTATTCTTTTTTGCATAAGAACAACCCATCGACACTTGTTCTTTTTATTTGGGGGGCAATACACTTTCTCTTTATTTGGGGAACTACACTTGTTCTTTTTTCATAAGAACAGACCATCTACACTTGTTCTTTTTTTGGGGGGCACTACACTTGCTCTTTTTTGCATAAGAACAGACCATCTACACTTGTTCTTTTATTGGGGGGCACTACACTTGCTCTTTTTTGCATAAGAACAGACCATCTACACTTGTTCTTTTTTTGGGAACTACACTTGCAAATGATTGTATTGATGCACAATTTCTAAGCAAAACTGAGGCCATATCTTAACCTTAGCATAAGTATACACATAACCAAAATAAGTTTTTCTATAATTTTTTTTAACTTTCTTGCCGTACAACAGTTATATAGAAAATGTCCAGCAAGGCGAACCCATGTCAGCGACTACTAGTGGGACAACATCGAGCCGGGCTCGTAGGACCCAGAATAAGATCCCTAAGGAAGTGTACACCATAACAGAGGTGGACGATCTGGGATTTCCGAGACTCCTGCGAAAGCTGTCAAAAAGTTCCCACAATATGCGGAGATCCTCGGGAGGCGGAACTCACCATTTTGAAGGACCACATCGATCTGGTCCCACAAGAAGAAAAAGATGAGGCCTGGAAGCAGTTCAGGAAAGCTTCGAATCCTCCCAGAGGCCGAGGCAAGACTCAAGCGGCAGGCTATCCGCAAGATGGGCAACTTGTGGAAAAATTTCAAGACCACGTTGGTCACCGACTAGTCCTCAACCAAGCCCAGCCAGAACCATTCGGGAAGTACCCGTTCATCTCACGGGTCGTGTGGGAAGAGTTCCATGCCGCAAATCAACCCCTGAGTCTCAGGGAAAAAGCGAGGCCTATAGGAGGTTGCAGGCAAAAAACGTTCACCCCACCGGCTTGGCACCGGAGGCTACCCGGAAGCAGCAGAATGGGTCAGGAGGATGAAGCTGCTTAGAATCTAACAGCCGCCAGTTCTTGGTGATATCCCGACCACCCGAGCAAGGAACTGGGCAAGGGCGAGGTAAGAAAATAGTGATGGAACACTTACGTTCCAAATCCCGAAGATCAAGCGGTGTACCAGAAAATCGTAAGTACCACAGTAGATATGTTTCGTAGGTTGTATCGTACTCTTAATTAAATTCTCCTAACTGATCCAGGTCAGATGACTGCTGAGAGACAGCCTCCCAAGAGGTCTGCTCACAAGACGCGAGGATGACTCCTCACGAAAGCGTTGGGAAGCGAAGAACACCGTGGACGGACAAGGGGCATTGGCTCAATGTTCCATGGAAGCTTGGGTTTCCCCAATACGCGTGGCAGTTGTCGGTGCGGAATTTAGATCCGCCTCGCAACAAAACGGGTTCCACGTTTCCACGGCGGGGAGATCTGCTTAGCTCCAGTGCAGGTCCAATGGCTTGCCTAGGTGCGTGTAGGGCGTGCCAGTTGATTTGATCTGCAATCAACAAGATTAAACAAGTAAACCATGTGAGAAACAATAGCCGATCGGCCGATAGGCCGATGTTGCATCGTGGAGGCCTGGCCGATAGGGCAAAGCTATATCGGCTTACTTGATGTAATAATACGATAGAACTGATAAAGTAGATCTAATCTAATTGGCCCATGTTAACGTGTTTATAGCAAATTACTGGAATAGGCCGATGAGGTTTGTATAAAGATAAATACACTAGCTAATACTCTAGTGCGAACTTATACAAGCCAATCGGCCAATATAAATATACCAATCATAGAGAGATTCTGAGAATACCCTGTAACCGATACATTTATATTCACCAATCCACTTGTATAAGTGGCGAATGCATATAAAAACATAACTAATCACATACATTAGGTAAAACCAGCTGAAACCCCGGCGCTATCCTTAATTACGATCGGAAGACAGGCTTTGGGTTAAACCTCGAAACACGACTAAGGTCGATAGCAACTCAGAGTGTAGATCGAGAGTTAACACAAAGAAAATCAAGTCGTCGATCGCTTTTGGGGATGGTAGATGTCTTAGCTAATCTAAACGAGCAAGCTAATTCGATCGTCGTCGGCAGTAAACCCTAAAACGAGTTAGCCGCTGGCGGGAAAGAATTAGAAAACTGCATCAAGATTAACTAACACATGATAAACGACGATCACATCGCCAGGGCTTAACGTGCCTAAAGCGACACGCTAGCCCCGACGATATAGATCGTCGGGTATGAGTTCTTACCTCTGCTCTGGGGAAGCAAGAACTCGTCAGGAGTTAACCTCTTGCGAGGGTTGGCGATGCGCCGAAAGTAGGTTGAACTTGGTTGTTTGTGCGATTGATTGAGAGATCCTCTATGTACAAACTACCGGGATATTTATACCCGAGATTACAACAGGGTCCTTGTAGGACACGATCTTATCTCTAACTAACAAACAAGTCTTTGCGGCAAACTCTTGGCACAGATTAGATCTAAACCTACTTGATTTACAACATACAATTGCCTAAAACCGAGCTTTATCTCTATTTGGCAACTTCCTTGAAGCTTATCTCGAGCCCAGACCAAGCCCATGCTGACTCTGTCAATTTCCAGCCTGTATCGGCCGATGACCATATTGAATCCGTATTGGCCGATACGCTCTTCCTGGTAGCGCCTCTCCCATCCGATACGGCTACCGGGTCCGATACGAGACCTGGTCTGACTCCAACTTAACCCTTCCTCTCTGCTTCGGTTTTCTCTTCCCTCTCTGGGTCGATTACCAAAATCCGCTGTTAACACATGCCCCCCAATTCCACTTCATTATATAATGTGGCGGAATTAGCTCCGAGGAACCTATCGACTTTCTTGTTAGGGTTTGTTTGAAAACCGCGCAGATCCAGATTCGCATCCCTCCGCCACCGATTCAGCAATCACTCGCGTTCTTCAACTCCGGCGACCCCTCGGCGTCCCATCGGCATCAACCCACTCAACGGCGACCTCTTCTACGACAACAATGGCTTCCGCTCCGTTTTACGCCTCTGAGATCCCTATGGTAAGTCAACCCCTTCACATTTTCATCTTCTCGCCGAGTTTTTTCAAACTAGGGTTCCTGCTCTTGCCCCCCGGGTCTTATTTTTTATCGTTGTTCTTATGACATAGGTCTTCAAAAACCAAATCTTGATCCCCACCAACGACAAATCATACCGATTCCTGCTAGGCCCCATGGGCAATTGCGACCCAACCTGGCTGATAAATGCCGAGACAAACAGAGTCCCCTTCAAGCAAGCCAAGCCCAATGTCTCCTCGTGGAAGCACACTTTCAGATCCTGGCCGTCGAAGCTCAATGGGTACAGAACCTGGCACAAGAGGATTGCTGCAGCCAAACAGGTTCACTGGGACGAGATAGGAATCAGCCAATGCATTACCTTATCCCTGGCCGATACCAAGAAAAACGAACCACTTATGTCAGCGGCCACCTACTTCTGGTCCAGCACCCTGAACGCTTTCCTGTTCAAGCAAGGTCCGATGACCCCAACTTTAATTGACATCAAGATGCTAACAGGACTAGACATCCAGTCCGAGATCAATCCCTTCAGCCTCCTGGCAAACAGCAGCCATAAATTGAAAACCAAGAAGATTGGAGGCTGGTCTGGATATATTTCTGAGCACATGGAACAAAGATCAGTCTCAGAGAGAGAACACGTGGCCTTCCTGACGCTATGGTTGGAAAGATTTGTCTTCTGTGGATCAACTTGCGGCCCCACTACAAATTGTCAACATTTGGCCCAAGCTCTGGTCGATAAGAAACAAATCCCCCTTGGCCGATATCTTTTGGGAGCTGTGTATCGGCTGCTTCATATCTCCACTCATGATCTGATGCTGAAGCAAACTGTGGCTCATGGAGGACCATGGTGGTTTATCCAACTCTGGTTGACTATCCACACCAACACCATAGTCAATCGGCCTCCACTATCGGACTCCTGCTTCCCATCAAAGTACGCCGATCACGAAGACCCCAGAACCAGAAGGTGCATGTCTTTTGGAGAGGCGGCCTCTGTCTATCCTGGAGCAGATCAATCGACCGAAGACATGTCTACATGGTTCATTCGATTCTACACCGGGCCCCCATCAGTTAAGATGGATATGTTCATCTACCTCTCAGATCAGGGTTTTGAACTCCCTGACGATCTACACTTGGACCTGGTGAATGATGATATGGAGTCACGGGAATCATTCATGATCGGCATCACCCCATGCCTGCTCCCAGTAGGCATATTCCAAGGAAGAAGCACCAGCCCGTCCTATGAATTCTACAATCCCATGGTGGTTGCTAGACAGTGCGGGCTTGGACAACTTCCCATCAGCTTACATTTCCACAAACTCCTGGAGAGCAGAGGCATGGTGTCATCAGTGCTGATCATGAATAAAGCACTGAAAATTGAAATCCCAAAGCTGGGTGACTGCGACTGATTGCATCTAAGCGCCTTTCCATATCAGCTTCCAAGCATGGTGGCAAGAATGGGCTGCTCATATTTTCCATCAATCGGCCAGATTTTATGTGACGGAGCTTATCCAGGGTATCAGCCCTCAAGTCCCAGACGGCCCGACTCCATCTGTGAGCAATAGTGGTCAGAAAATTTGTTATGCTCAAGCTGTGGCACCATCAGGATCAACCATTCTGGAGTCAATCATCGGCCTTACTACCCCAAAGGTATCATCACTACTCCAAGGGCCGATGACCAAAGAAAACCCCAAGAGGAAAGCGCCAGCAAAAGGAAAATCTCAGAAAACCAGCAAGAAGGCCAAAACTGATGACCAGGCCGATCTGGAAGAACTAGACCCCTCCATAGAAGAATTCCTTGACGAACAAGTGATGGAGGAAGAGGTCGATGCAGCAGCTGCCGATGCGCCTGAAGAAGAAAATCCATCGGCCGAGACTGCCTAGGAACCATCGGCCAAGACCACCACAGTCCAACCGGGCGATGACCAAGCCGATACCACCCAGCCAAGGAAAACCAGGCACGCAATCCGCAAGGTAACACGTTTCCTTTCTTGAATTTATACAATCTCCTTCTACTGGTATGTTACACCTTAACCCCTTGCAGGTTCTCGCGTCGTCTTTGCAGAGGCGCGAACGAGCCAAGGCCCGATTGAGGACTCCTTCTCCTTCTCCACCACCCTCTCCGATTGCTTCGGTAAGAGTTAATTTTACATTGTCTTTCTAACAGCATATATCTGTTCACCATCTTCATGTTTTTCCTCAGCCTAGGGCTCCATCACCTGCACCACATCGGCCAACCCCCTCGCCTACTGTTTCAACACAGCAAAAAGAAGCCGATGCAAGCACCACCGATGCTCCAACACAGGTAACCAAGATTATTTTGATCCCCTTTTGCCGATTCTTGTTTGACCAGGCTAACCTTGGCCTATACTGATATTTGCAGAACCTAGCCGATATGTTCTCTTTTGATATCGGCCAGTTTCTTGATGATGAGGACAAGGAGCCACCCATGACAGCCAAGGCATCGATCTCTGACGAGCTGAAGAACCGGCTGTCCGATATTGCTAATCGGCTGGAGTCCTCGCTGGAGTTCTTGGTGGAGGATTGCACTCCCATCAGAGTCAGGGTACAAGAGATTCAAGATCAACTGTCTGAAGACCTGATGGAGACCCTGACACCGGCCATCTTCTTGGAGCAATACCGATTCAAGCTTCACAAGGCGAAAGAAAGACTTGCAGAGCGACGGGAACGTGAGAGACTGGAATCGGCCCTTTCTGCTAGCAAGGCTCAAGTCAATTCTAACAAAACTAGATTAGTTGAGCTAGCTGTTGAGCCGATTGTCTTGAAGAACAGACTTGAAGAACTCCGCCGCCTTGAAGCAGATCTAGAATCAAAGCTGGAAGCCACGCGCCAAGAAATCCAAGAAGTTGAAGCCGGGCTATCTGCATCACCCAAGGCCATAGAAGACCAGACAGCTAAGCTGAAGGCATCAGCCAAGTACCTTGCAACCCTGAGCAAATCGTTGAAGCCAATCCCAGGGTTGACGGCCGATAACGCCCAAGCTATAGAAGATATTGATCAAATCCGCCGTAGAGCCATCACAGCTATTGCAGACTTTATAGGGTGATGTAACATATTGTATGTCTTCATACTTTGTAAACACAAATCGCATCGGCCAAGCAGCCGAATTTGATCTGAATAAATCTGAAGAAACTCGAGCTTGAAAATTTTTGAAGTCCATAAACCTAGATCAATCCATCAAACTTGAAGAATCATGAAGAATAAGACTTGAAACTTGAAAATTTCCTTGAAAAATTCCGCGCTTGTATATATATATGCCCCCCAAATTTTAGAAGATAAGGGCTCATGTTGCAAAATTTGAACTAAGCACGATAGTATATATCGGCCATCTAAAGACGATGTATAGCACATCGGCTGTAATCATAAATCGGCTGGAGGGCCGATCATAAGTCGATCCATACGCTTGGATAATATCTCTTAAAGTACTTGCCGTTAAGAGCTCTGCCATAAACTTCTCCATCTAATCCTCTGAGCAGATAAGCATTACGGGGAACACATCGATGAATCTGAAAAGGACCTTCCCAATTAGGTGACCACTTGCCGAATCTATTATCTCTAGAACCAATCGGCATTATTAATTTCCAAACAAGATCCCCTTCCTCAAACGACTTGGCAACAACCTTTTTATTATAATGATGAGCAACTCGATCTTTATCGCACTTTATTTTCTCCAATGCCCGCAATCGGACATGTACCAAGTCATCCAGCTCATCGACCATAAGATTATGGTACTCATCGGCCGTCAAGTCATCTTGCAAGGCAATCCTCCTTGAGCCAATATTAGTCTCCCATGGCAGCACAGCTTCATGCCCATAAACCAGCTGATAAGGTGGCACCTGAGTTGCACCATGACAAGCCATCCGATACGCCCAAAGGGAATCGGCCAGCGTGGTATGCCACCGTCTCGACTGTTCCTCAATTTTCCTCTTGATCAACTTGATTAAAGTCTTGTTAGAAGCTTCTGCCTGCCCATTAGCTTGTGCATAATATGGAGAAGAATTCAATAGCTTAATACCCATGCTTTCAGCAAACTAACCAAACTCATCGGACATGAAGATTGATCCTTGATCTGTAGTCAATGTCTGTGGTAGTCCAAACCGATATATTATATGCTCTTAGACAAATTGAATTGCGTCCTTGGAATCAACCTTCTTAAGGGGAACGGCCTCAACCCACTTTGTGAAGTAATCTGTAGCCACCAGTATATATTTGTGTCCCTTGCTTGATGGCGGGTTTATCTGGCCGATCATATCTATTCCCCATCCACGAAACGGCCACGGCTTTATGATTGGATGCATAGCCGTTGCCGGTGCTCTCTGAATTGCTTCAAATTTCTGACAATCTTGACATCCTTTATAATACTTGAAACAATCCTCTAGCATTGTTGGCCAAAAATATCCAACGCGCTTTAAAAGCCATCTCATTTTGTGGGCCGATTGATGTGTTCCACAAATCCCTTCATGGACCTCGCTCATGACAACTTTGGCTTCTTCGAGACTCAAGCATTTGAGCAATACACCATCAATCGTCCGATAATACAGATCATCGTCCAATAAGATATAATGTAAAACTTTATACTTCATTCTTCGTGACGCCGATTGAGAAGGGTTCTTCAAATACTCGATGATATCAAACCTCCAGTCATCGGCATCCACGGTAGCAATTTGAATCTGAACATCTTTAGCCATCAGCCTGTATCCTGATGCCCCCTGAGCTAAATCATTGGCCTCGAAGTTCTGCTTCCTGGGTATATGCCTCATCGTCACAATCTTGAAAGCTTGTAACAACTCCTTGCACTCCTCATTGTAAACTCTGAGAATATCATTCTTGCATTCATACTCCCCAAAAAGCTGATTAATGACCAACTGTGAATCACCAATGATCTCTACGGAATCGGCCTCAACCTCTTGTAATAACTGCAAACCTTTGAGAACAGCCTTATACTCTGCTTGATTATTAGTATAATAAGGCTTGATAGTAAAAGCAAATTCGAAGCTTGCCCCCCGAGGGGATATGATGACTAGGCCGATACCGCATCCATGTCTGCAAACAGACCCATCAAAATACAATGTCCAAGGCACAATATCTGAATATGCAATTGAATCATCTCTATGTTGAACAATAAAATCGGCCAGGGCTTGTCCCTTGATCGCTTTGGCCGATTCATACCGTAAGTCGAACTCTGTTAAGGCAAAAATCCACTTCCCAATTCTTCCTTTCAACACGGGGGCCGATAACATGTATTTCATCACATCGGCCTTACTTACCACAATGCACTCATTGGAAAGTAAATAATGCCTCAACTTAGTACATGAAAAATATAAGCACAAACCGAGTTTCTCCACTGGCGTGTACCTTGTTTCGGCATCCAGCAACCTCCTGCTGAGATAGAAAATAACCCGCTCCTTGCCGTCAATATCCTGCACCAAAACTGAGCCGATAGACTTCTCATCGGCCGATAGGTACAGCCTGAACGGAACTCCCTTCTGTGGAGGAATTAGAACTAGTGGGGAGCTCAAATATTCTTCGATGTCATCCAGCGCCTTCTGCTGCTTATCACCCCATGTAAACTCTTGATCGTCTCTTATCTTCAATAACGGAGTGAACGGCTCTATTCTCCCTGGCAGGTTCGATATAAAGCGCCGGACAAAGTTGATCTTGCCGTGCAGAGATTGTAACTTGGTCTTGTTCGTCGGAGGCTTGATCTTCTTTATAGCATCGATGTTCTTCTGTGTAATCTCAATTCCTCTTTCGTGGACCAAGAAACCCAAAAACTGACCGGCCGATATGCCAAAGGCACATTTGTTAGGGTTCATTTTGAGACCATACTTCCTTGCTCGCCCAAGTACCTTGCGTAAATCGGCCAAGTGCATATCATACTCTCTTGACTTCACGACGACATCATCGATATAAACTTCAATCAAAGAGCCGATAAGATCATGAAAAATATAATTCATGGCCCTCTGATAAGTAGCTCCAGCATTTTTCAAGCCGAAGGTCATAACAACCCACTCGTACAGGCCGATTGCCCCCAGACACCGGAAGGCTGTCTTGTGGATATCTTCCTCGGCCATGAAAATTTGGTTGTAGCCTGTGTTCCCATCCATGAAGCTGATAACCTTGTGTCCAGACGTGGCATCAACTAGCAAATCAGCCAACGGCATAGGGTACTCGTCCTTTGGTGTTGCTTTGTTTAGATCTCTGAAATCGATACACACCCTAAGCTTGCCGTTTTTCTTCATCACTGGAACTATGTTGGAGACCCACTCCGCGTATCGGCAGGGCCTGATAAAGTTGGCATCGTAAAGTCTTGTGATCTCTACCTTGATAGCTTCGTGCATATCAGCCTTAAATCTCCTAGGAGGTTGTTTAAATGGCTGATAGCCTGGTTTGATAGGTAGCCGATGTTCTACGATCGATCGGCTTAATCCTAGCATCTCATGGTATTCCCATGCAAAACAATCCGTGAATTCTTTCAAAAGATTTATCAAATTATTCTTATATTCCCTTGGCAAGTTAGCACTTACATACGTCGGCCTAGGTCTGTCACCTATTCCTATGTCTACCTCTTCAAGTTCATCGGCCGACGTAAAGCCTTGTCCCAGTTTGTCATCTAGCTCATCCACCGCGTCGTCTGTGTATGGACTAGCTTGCTCATCTTGAACAGTGGATGGCACATTTTCGATAAAGCAACTGCTTGTCTTGATCTTCAATCGTCTCGATATCACAATCAGTTACTTTGAGGAAATCGGCGTCCCAGACTCGCCCGAACAAGCAATCGATTCCCTCCATCTCCCAAACTGCGAGATCGGCATTGGCCACGTGTACTGACCGATCGGCCTGCACGATCTCGACCTGGTCCCCTTGCCATTGTATAAGGCATTGGTGCATTGTTGAAGGGACGCAACAGTTTGCGTGGATCCAATCTCGTCCCAACAACAAGCTGTAGGAACCCTTTCCATCGAAGACGAAGAAGGTGGTGGGTATCGTCTTGCTGCCCACGGTGAGCTCCATGTTTAGCACCCCCTTCACTTCGGACGCGTTGCCACCAAAGTCTTTCAGCACCATGTTGGTCTTGATAAGGTCTTCAGGTACTTTTCCAAGCTTCCTGAAGGTTGTGTACGGCATCAAGTTGACCGCCGCGCCGCCATCGACCAGCATCTTCATCATCGGCCGCCTATTAACGAACCCTTTGATGTATAACGGCCGGAGGTGCCTGTAGCTGGCGTCGACTGGCATGTCGAACACGGCTTGATCAGGTGACAACTGTAGATTAGCCGAGGACTGCTCATCGTCAGCTACCGCTTCATCGGCCATCTACACGCTGTACTCCGCTGGCAATATGAAAACCATATTAACAAAAGTCGATGCTACGCCTTTACCTTTTGCGGACGCAGGAGCTTGAGCTGATTTGGAGGTGCCTTCATCGGCCTTGGCCACCGCTGATTTTATTCTCCACTCCTTCTTGGTCTTGGCCGGCCGATGGGCTATTGTAGCCTGTTGCTCTTGGATCTGCTCCTTCCTCCTTAGCCTCTGGACCCGCCGTTTTTGTGTCTTGCTGAATACGTCGCTTGGGCACCACTGGGGGTTCTGGACTTGCTCCTCGTCCTCGGTCTGATGATCATGGTGCATCGGCCCTAGCCTCTCATGTACAGACTTTCTCTGCTTGCTTGGCTGATGCACTTGCTTGCTCGAGCTGCCCTGATAGGAGTCTTCTACATCATTGCATGCAGGGCACTCTTGGATGGATGGCAACCTCATGCCTTCATTCCAACAGAAACGGAAAAACTCGCACTCCCAATGAGGGTCATAGGAGTTGTCTTGATCAGCGTGATCCTGTGCTTGTTCCTCCCGCCTTCGCTGATATTTTTTAATCAGGCCCTCGGAGGTCTGATGAGGTCGCTTGCCGGTCCGATGGCCACCGCCGTCGGCCCTATCCGCCCGCACCATGTTGACTGGGAATGGGTGTCCTTCTATCTTCGTCGGCCTCTTGGCATCATCGATCTTAATTCTGCCTTGCTCGATGGCCGATTGGATCTGCTGTCGGAAGATTTTGCATTCGTTGGTATGATGGGAATAAGTGTTGTGCCATTTGCAATACCATCTCTTCTTGATTTCTTCGGCCGATGGCAGTACATGACCCACTGGCAGCTACATCTGCTTCTCTTGCAGGAGTAGGTCAAATATCTTGTCAGCCTTGTTGATGTCGAAGTCGTATTTATCCTCTTTGTCGCCCTTTTTGGCCCATTGGCAAGCTGTCGGCTTCTTCATCCGGGCCCACACGGCCAGGTCGACATCGGCGTCTTCTTCATCATCTTCGTCAGAGGCGTACTGATAGACTGTATTGATTTTCTTCGCGAACTTGTTCGCCTCCTGGAATCGTTGCTCGTGGGCCGATACTCATTGGGCTAGCTGAGCTAGGCTGTCGAATTCCTGAGAGGAGAACCTCTCTCGTATTGGCCCCAGTAATCCTTGAAACGCCAAGTCAGCGAGCTGTGAATCGGTCAAGCTGAGGCTGTAACACCTGTTCCTTATGTCCCTAAATCTTTGAATGTATTCTGGGACCGATTCATCAACCCGTTGCCTGATAGCAGTAAAATCAGACAGTTTCATCTCTTGCACGTCGTTATAAAAGTACCTGTGAAACTGCTTTTCCAAATCTTTCCATCCTCTAATGTAATTGTAGGGTAAAGATGAAAACCATGTAAATGCTGACCCTGACAAGGACAGAGGGAAAAACCTCACCCTCAACGCCTCTATGGCCGATGCCTCCCCGCACTATGCTAGGAATCGGCTCACGTGCTCGTATGTCGAGACGTTGTCCTGCCCCGAAAACTTGGAGAAGTTCGGGATTTTGTATCGGCTCGGCAGTGGCACTCTGTCAAACTCCTCGGGGTACGGGTGCCGATACACTGTAGAACTCTCCTTGGGCTTCAAACCAAACTGATCTCGCATCACCTCGGCTATCATATCGGCCCAGTATCCTGCGGGCCGATGTGGGAGGTCTTGCTGATAAGATTGTTGCAGGCCCTCTGCTTGATACTGCCTGGGGGAGTATGGTTGGTAATGGTGATTCAGGTTCTGCACGTCGTACTGCCCTGTGGTGTACTGCTGGTAGCCTTGCGGCGTGTTGTACGCAGCTGGTTGTGGAGGGTTGCCAGTCATGGAGATGTGAGGTTGTCTGGCCGATGTCGGGTTGACAGGAACTTGCTGCATCGGCTCGATCACTGGTTGCTTCCCCTTCGTCCATTGTGCATATTGCTCCTCCGTGACGTGTTGAGGGCTTCCTCCCGTCTGCCTGGTGAGGAGTGAGGACCAGCGGCAAGGTTGATGTCGGTTGCGCCGATGGGGGTGGCATCGACGCCGTCGGCTGTCGGCTGTGGAGCCGTGCTCAAGTCGTTCCTCAAGGTCTGATAAGCAGGGAACTTATTTTCTGGCAAGAAAATTGGCCCTTGGGGCTTGTACTGATGGATTGAACCATCTAGGATTGACTTGACCGTATTGGTCAACGTGTTCACCAGGATCCCCGACTGGTTGACTAGCGCAGAATTAACTGCGGAGTCGATTCTGTCTTGCAACGTCGGCGCAGCGTTTTCTTCAATCTTGACGGCGTGGTCGTGTGCCGCCGTCGACGTGCTGGCTCCATCTCCAGGGCTCGGCATTACCACCTTAGATTTCTGGATAATGGTGCCTTGCCGAGTCCTGGAGTATGTCTGCAGGTACATGTTCTGGAACTGCTCGACCAGCTTTTCCATCTCGGCTTTCTGCTCTTCGTTGAGCTGGCCGACGGTCAAGGAGACGACGTTCTCCTCGGAGATCTCAGCCTGCTTTGACATCTCGAAGTGGTCTTCTTGTTGTTGTGAAGCTTGCGTTCTTGAGTCCCACTGGGCGTGCCAAAAGCATGTTGGCACGGAATTTAGACCCGCCTCGCAACAAAACGGGTTCCACATTTCCACGGCGGCCTGGGAGATCTGCTTAGCTCCAGTGCAGGTCCAATGGCTTGCCTAGGTGCGTGTAGCGCGTGCCAGTTGATTTGATCTGCAATCAACAAGATTAAACAAGTAAACCATGTGAGAAACGATGGCCGATCGGCCGATAGGCCGATGTTGCATCGTGGAGGCCTGGCCGATAGGGCAAAGCTATATCGGCTTACTTGATGTAATAATACGATAGAACTGATAAAGTAGATCTAATCTCATCGGCCCATGTTAACGTGTTTATAGCAAATTACTGGAATCGGCCGATGAGGGTTGTATAAAGATAAATACACTAGCTAATACTCTAGTGCGAACTTATACAAGCCAATCGGCCAATATAAATATACCAATCACAGAGAGATCCTGAGAATACCCTGTAACCAATACATTTATATTCACCAATCCACTTGTATAAGTGGCGAATGCATATAAAAACATAACTAATCACATGCATTAGGTAAAACCGGCTGAAACCCCGGCGCTATCCTTAATTACGATCGGAAGACAGGCTTTGGGTTAAACCTCGAAACACGACTAAGGTCGATAGCAACTCAGAGTGTAGATCGAGAGTTAACACAAAGAAAATCAACTCATCGATCGCTTTTGGGGATGGTAGATGTCTTAGCTAATCTAAACGAGCAAGCTAATTCGATCGTCGTCGGCAGTAAACCCTAAAACGAGTTAGCCGCTGGCGGGAAAGAATTAGAAAACTACATCAAGATTAACTAACACACGATAAACGACGATCACATCGCCAGGGCTTAACGTGCCTAAAGCGACACGCTAGCCCCGACGATATAGATCGTCGGGTACAAGTTCTTACCTCTGCTCTGGGGAAGCAAGAACTCGTTGGGAGATAACCTCTTGCGAGGGTTGGCGATGCACCGAAAGTAGATTGAACTTGGTTGTTTGTGCGATTGATTGAGAGATCCTCTATGTACAAACTACCGGGATATTTATACCCGAGATTACAACAGGGTCCTTGTAGGACACGATCTTATCTCTAACTAACAAACAAGTCTTTGCGGCAGACTCTTGCCACAGATTAGATCTAAACCTACTTGATTTACAACATACAATTGCCTAAAACCGAGCTTTATCTCTATTTGGCAACTTCCTTGAAGCTTATCTCAAGCCCAGACCAAGCCCATGCTGACTCTGTCAATTTCCAGCCTGTATCGGCCGATGACCATATTGAATCTGTATTGGCCGATACGCTCTTCCTGATAGCGCCTCTCCCAGTCCGATACGGCTACCGGGTCCGATACGAGACCTGGTCTGACTCCAACTTAACCCTTCCTCTCTGCTTCGGTTTCCTCTTCCCTCTCTGGGTCAATTACCAAAATCCGTTGTTAATAGCAATACAGGAAGCACAGGCTTTCTAAGGCGCAGAAAGATACACGCCTTACGGAATAACTTTGGGACGAGATTAGAGACGAGCTCCGAGAAGAGTTCAATTCGAAGTTGTTACAAGTGGAGGCTCGGGTGGAGGCACGCCTCAGGGAAAGCGAGTCTGCTGCCGCTCCCATACTAGAAACGAGCCCCATGCAAAGGCGTAGCAGCTGCGCATCTACTGGGGCAGTGACACAAGAAACACCAGCCCCCAATGCGGTGGACCACATATCGGTAAAACCAACACAAAACGTATATGTTCTCTTAGCACCACAGTACATTATAACATATTATAAACACACATATGAATCTATTGCAGGGACCCACATCGTGCACCCTAGTCGTTAGGGTGACAAAAGACTTTGCAATTCCTGCCTGCAGAGGGTCTTGCGTTCAAGCCCATGCCGGAGACCCGAGTGCATGGGGGGCAGCTGCTAGCCGGCCATGCCAAAGATCAAGTGGACATGGTGAAGCCCGATTGGGTTGGCTACACTCTCCCGCTCCCACCAAATGACGAGGTTCTGACCCTTGGAGCTGCACTTGGGAACTTTATCCAATGGCCCAAGCAAAACATTTAGATCAATATAACTCCTAGGCCAGCACCAAGTGCTCGTCCGGCGCCGTCGTCGCGTCCCCCTCCAGCTCTTGTATCTGCCCCTCCTGCCGTTGAAAAAGGAGATCAAGATCTCCAATTGCAATATGATACAGATTTTGGGGATGACGGACAAGAGGTTAGCAGCAGAGCGCACCTCCCTCCAGTCTCCACGAAAAGAAAGAGGGCGACATCTTCTCCACCCAAGCTTGGATCACTCAAAAGAGCTGCTGGAAGGAGGAGAGGAAGAGGAAATGTCGAAGGGCCGCTTCTGGCTCCAAAGAAGCTAGATCTTGGAAGGGCGCCATTAGCTCCTCCTAAAGAATTCACATTAGGCATGCCATTGGTCGGAGACGATGCCTTATCGAAGATGGGCCCTGCATGCAACGAGTTGCACGGGTACTACATGGAGAGGTCCAACGCAAGGAGGAAGCATAGAGAGACCTCCATGACGGGCCAGCACGATAGACAGTCGTTCCTCGGCCTTGAAGCCTTTATTGCCGTAGACTTTCAAGATCTATAGGACCTCTACAGGGTGCGAGCGGTCAACACCAACCTCCTTAAGTGTTACTCCTTGTAAGTATTCTTGGGTCCGTAGATATGGTAATAACTTTCCTTGTATTACGCTTACCCGGATTCTTGTCTTGCTTCTAGGTTAACTTGGAAGCATGTCCATCGTAATGCTCCCCATGTTGCCTTACTCGATCCAAGTGTCGTCAACGAGATAACTATGAACTACGATCGAGCCAGCATGGTAGAATATATCAAGGACTGCTTATGGTCTCGTCAAGACAAGGACTTCATTATGTGTGCCTACTCTCAACAGTAAGCGTGTACCCTACTTAGAATCAAATGTCCGATGCGTATAGCTTTAGTATTTAACTTGCAATTTATTAATGTCGTAGTCGTCATTGATTCTCCTGGTCATAGTGCCGAAGTGGAGTTTGGTATACTACCTTAACTCCAATATCAAAAAAGAAATATACGATTGGTCGGCGATCGAAGCTACCTTGAACGATGCCTGGGACCAATACATGGCAAAAGGCGGGAGGCATAAGGAAGGGCATCCCACACTCGGTCACAAAAAGGACTTTCCAATACGTCAACAAGTTGGCGACCAGTGTGGGTGTAACATACCAAAATTTCGAATTTTGACCTCAGTTAGGTAATTAAAATAAGTTTTCATGTTAATGACCAAGATTTTTGTAAATTATATAACAAAAGCAAGGTTTAAACTAGCTATTGGTTATGTATTGAGTTGCAAATGATCTAAAATTTCTTCCTTCTCAAATTAATTTGTTTTGTAAAACATTTTTAGCAACACACGTATGAATCCCTGTTAATTTATATTAATATAAATAATAAAAGCATTATACTAATTACTACCACCTTAAGTACCTTTAGTTCAACTCAAATATATATACACTAATACCTAGGGAACTTGTGAGTTTGAACATGGTGAAATGAAAGTAAAGCCTTACCTCATTTCACCATATAATTTTATAATCATTTAAAATGTAGATTTCTAATAGGAACATTTAAAGGAAGGTGAACACATCGAATGGGAAAATTCATATAGATACTATTCAATATATACATCTCACTGAAATTTTGGTATAATTTAATAAGTACATTCGATACCCCAAATAATTGGGTCAAACCAGTCAAACTATAGAGTATTTCAAAACCCTAATCGGCAAAATGAACGTACCTCTCATATGTGTATTTTATCACATAAAAATGTATAGAGGATATAATTTATTCAAATACTAATCTATTTATCATGAATTAATATAATTTTTCCAGAATTTATTTTATAGGTTTTGACCTTCTAAAAATTCAAATAATTTTCAGCTGGACTGAATTTCTCTATTTTACTGAGATTAAAATATAGATTATTTTTGTGTGAAACCAAAGAAAATGGAAACTAGGTATTTTTATCTATCTCCAGTAAAATCCAAAATAATTTATTATGCACACAAATTAAATTGTGGAGGTATAAATATGGGAGGGAGAAATAAATAAGAAATATTGTTTGTAAACACATGTACAGTAATTCACCAAGAAATCTACCCACTTCTCTCACCTAGCCTGTGCTTACATCGACCCTGGACCCACATGGCAGTGACATGGGCTAGCTTCACCTTTGTGCTGCTTGCTCCACCGCTTAAAACCAGCAGAGAGAGAGAGCGAGAGGGAGCGGCGCCGGCGTGCTCGACGCGTGTCCTTCGCGGTGGCAGCCGCCGAGCTCACCATATCTCCTCCCAGCTGCATCATGTAGTCTCCTACTCCGTTCCAGAACCGAGCAAGCCGAGGAAGGGAGCTCGCCTTGCCTTTGTCACCCTAACCTTTGTCGTCGGCCGTGAAGACGACGACCGTCGCTGCCGCCATTGCGTCGCGGTTATCCCCTCTCTTCTGACGTTTTGCAGTCTCCAGATCATGCCGAGTCCATCCCCCTAACCTTGCCTCATGTCTTGCAGCCATCTCACCGGAACACCGTCGTGCCCCCGAGAGCTCCAGAGCGCCGCCGCTACCGCATCGTCGTCGTCCGATCAACTCCGACCAGATCAGGGCCAACCGTCGCGCCACCGTGTTCATCTCGATCCCAGGAAGCCGTCAACCGAAGGAATCGAACTGGGATGCCGTGAACTTGGAGATCGGCCTCTTCTTCCCAAACTCTGGCCGCCAGACTCCATCACCAAATACTCCATCTCCGGTGAGCTCCGCTGCGATTCCTTGCGCATGAGTCATCCTAGGAACCCTAGTGACCTCATGGATGTCTCCTTCTAGCTATTCACCGACCGGGGTGAGCTGTCGCCGTGAAGCCGAGGATCTGCGCCTCCACCAAAGCTCCTTCTCCATCGCCGTCGCTGTCCGAGCTTCGCCGACCTTCGCGCGCCTTTTGGTAAGCCTCCTGGAGCCTCTTAGACGCGCATGCATGCACTCACTCGTGCGGGATTGAGCCGTAGCTCAACATGCACATGCATGCCGAGAGCTGCCGCCGCCTGCGCCGTCGTCGCCGTCGATTCCGGCCACCGCAGCCGATGAGACGACCATCGATAGATTCACTAGGAGTCCCTCTCCATTTTCTCTTTTAGTTGCCCGCCGAGATCGGCCGCCGTTCGCCGTTGCCGCCGGCGAGAAGCTCGCCGATGCGCAGCTGCCCTGCCATGTCAGCCGCCGAGCCGCTGACATGCGGGCCCCACTTGATTAAGCGCTAGGGATTCGGCTTAGCAAGAGTTTAAAACTTGTAAGGTTTAAATTGTAAAACACTTCCGTATGACATGTGGACCCAGGACCTAATTAGAAATAGAGAAAACCTCAGGGACTCTTAATGGAAAACCGCATTAGCACGTGTTAAGGACTGCGGATTGATTCCTGGAAACCCTAGGGACTTTTCTGCAAATTTGACAGAGACGGCCTGTGGACCCAATGAATTATATTTTGGAAAATAAAATAGAAAAAGGTTAGATCAATATCTTTTCAACTGAAAATTTGCTCAAAATTGTGAAATTCATATAAAATCAAATATAGCTCATTTTGGGGTGAAACTAACTCTAGTAGGTTCATAAAATTGTGAATTTTAATATTGTAGAATAAAATCCTATGCTCACAATATGAAATTACAAATAAGAACTAGCTAACATAGAGCTTATAAAATTTGTAGAAAATTCATTTCTACTCCAAATGGAGTGAACTAAATTTCTGTAGAATCACAAAAGTGTGAAATTTAATTTAAAAATATAATATTCCATACTTTCTGTAACAGAAATAGTACTAATAATTCATATTGTAAAATGACCGCTACAAATGCAAGTTAATTTTCAAAATTTATAGGAAATTCATACTAGCTTTAAAAATTATGAAATCAATTTTATTAATCTTAGAAAACAATCCCCTTCATTTCCAGTAAGGTCAATTTAATAAAAATCATGTATTAAAAATGATTTACAACTATACATTAGTAACTACAACTATATGTCAATGCAAACCAAGAAAATTCATAACTCATAAATAAAAAGAGATAAAATAGTAATTCTTTCACCTAAATCCATCTTAGGTCAGAACCTATCCACTGTGCATAAATCATGCATTTTAGAGCATTTTCTATTTTTCGCATAATTTGGTATTTATATGCATATCGTGTCATTTGTATGGATAATTCGCATCGACGGTGAAAGAGTGGTTTAGGTGATATTCACTTTGTTCAAGATCAAGGCAAGTTATACCTCCCCTCTCCTTTGATCACATTGAAACCCATGATTTGGGAGATGAAAAGCGTTTGTTTGCGAAACTGCATATCTATTTGATTTAAAACGATATTTGAAACTTAATAAATGGTAGCTATGATCCTATTGCTGCATAATCTACCTTGATATGTTGATACCTTTCATTTGTAACCATAGGATGAATTTGGTTATTTTACCAATGCTCAATGAAGTCTCTATATGCATTTATATTTGCCATTTGCTTAGCCATGCTTAGATTTAAGCAAAATACTCACTCTTATGGATTTACGAATGGGATTTTGAATACTTAATTAATGCTGGATTTAAAATGTAAATGTTAAGTATTTGCAAACTAAAGTGTGAGTAAAATGATTTTAGACTTGGGCGACAAGTGGTGTGCATATGGTGGTAGTTGTTCACCGATAGGGGGAGTGTTCGCTTGAGTTGAATAAGGACTAAACTTCGTGTCACCAACTTGAGTATATCGTATATCCACATGTGCTATTATGGGATGGCCTTAGCTAATTAAGTTGCTTAAAGTCTAACCTTGCATATTGGTAGGCCGGAGTAGAATGAATTAGTCTGAGCAATGATTCATAGGAACTACCTATTTACCCCACTGATTATGGGGATAGTTTAGGCGTCTAAGTCTATCCAATTCAATGGTATAGTGCCTCGTGGGGGAACGGATGTGTTCGCTGCCATGGCGTTAGGTTTAAGGCGTGGGCCCGCCACCTAACGATTCTGGGTCATGCCCAGGATGGATTCACACTTGCCATCGCTGATGCAAGGTTAGGCGTTAAGTAATGTAAAGGCTACGTTATGATCTCTAGGCCACATTCAACATGAAGAGTGTGGTAGTGTCTTGCAAACACAAAACATACTAGAGTGTTTATATCATGTGGGTAAAGTTGTACAAGCTCTGCAGAGTTCTCAAAAACTAATCGATTAGCCGTGCTCACGGTCATGAGCAACTTGGTGAAGTGTCATGAGTATAGACTTTAATTTTGTTTTATATTTTCAAATAATGCTTTGTGAACTATGGATTTGGAAATGGTGATTTGGTTTGAGTGATGATATTCGTGTTATGTTGTTGATGAATATGAGACTTGATGTCGGGTGGGCAGTCAAGTATATTATTATGATGAGATTATGACTTGTTGCCGGTATGGGTAACAAGAATATGTTTATGATGTTAAAATGGTAAACATTATGATTTAACTACGTAAATGTTTTGTTAATTGAATCATCAACTCTTTTGAAAAAGAATTGTGAACCAAAACTTGCTTTACGCTAAAATGAGCTACATATATAGTCTTTCTTGATTATGTGCTAGCATGTAGTATGTTAGGATTGCCTTATGCTTGCCGGTACTGACTCTTGTTATACTGGAATATCCATTTTGCAGGATGTATGCTTAGTCTCATGAGTGAATCGGGAAATCGTTGTTTCTTCTAGGACTGGATCCAAAAAGGTTATCTCCTAGTCGGCTGCTTGTGGTTTCGGGTAGCCAAGCTTCCGCGGATCTGTAATTATCTGGCTGTTTGGCCTATCTATTTAAATAAATATGTAGAGTAAATTTTATTTATGTTTACTCACTATTATTCTGATTTTCATCGCTTAGATGAAAGTGTGGAACTAGAGCTTTTCCTGGGATCTAGTTCTACACCGGTATGAGTATTAAGCATTTGGGATGTCGTAGAGCTTTAGCGAATTTTGTCAAGTCTCCTGAGATGTGTAACACATTTGGTCGCCATCTTCGTGTGGTTTGACGGGCATGTCACAGGCTGAAGTTGACTGGCATGCTAAAGTCCCAGCAATATCCCCTATGCCCTTTACTCGGCGCTTTAGGTTTTATACTATGTATGTTATTTGATTTGATATGGGAGTGATGAGGTTGGATGGTTACCGTTTTACTCGATTATTATTAGACCCCATCCAACTAAATATTCTGCGCTATCATTTCAAATAACTTACATAATATTTAACCTGGGGTGTCCTGACAGCGGGTTCCACGTCTGCCATAACATGAGGAGCCTCGCAGACAAGGTGACATTGCTCGACCTTGAGGTGTATGCTTCAGTTGTTTGTATACATTAGAGAGGAGATAGCACGATTCATACTAACTTTCCAAGTATGTAGACTAACTTGGCGCCTCACATGCAGGAAAAACTTTCAGCGATTCCGGAAAACA
Source organism: Oryza officinalis (assembly GCA_008326285.1). Lineage (NCBI taxonomy): Eukaryota > Viridiplantae > Streptophyta > Magnoliopsida > Poales > Poaceae > Oryza > Oryza officinalis. The sequence goes on along the minus strand of BDMV01000006.1, from coordinate 8,753,083 downwards.
ACTTCGATATCATTAGAGAGGAGATAGCACAATTCATACTAGATGATCTCTTGTCGCCAAAAGGAATGTTTAGAGTAAAGTCCTAGCCGAAAGAAATGCTTTTGCGACAAACATTTGATTTTTGTAAATATTCTTTGTAATACGTACAATTCTGCACGTACTTCTGTATATATTTGCATTTATTAGTTACATATAAACTTGTTCCAATTTATAACTCAGTTTTACAGGTTTTGATACATGTCAATGGTTTGGAGAGCAAAAAATGGATGTGAATGGCATATATATGTGAATGGGTCTATGGATGTTAATGTATATATGTGAATTGGCTGTGAATTGGGTTTGATTTTGTGAATTGGGTTTGATTTTGTGAATTGGCTGTGAATATCTGATGGAATACTGGAATATGCACTGAATTAGGAATGCTAGGAATGGGGTTGCTGGGATTGTCATTTTTTGCATCGGGCATGGCTAGCAAAGGCATGAGGCTAGCCAAAAAAATAAATTTTATTTTTTTTGCTGACTTACTCATCCCTGATGGGCATTTTAGTAATGCCCGAAAGAGAAAATCATCCGTGACGGGCTCCAAAAAAGCCTGATAGGGATATAGACATCCCTGATGGGCTCTTAATCTAAGCCCGATAGAGATAAGTCATCCGAACTGCGACTATTTTAACTCAACAGGTGGGGTCAAACCTACCGATGATGGGCTCTTTAGAAAAGCCCATTAGGGATGGTAGTCATCGGTGACGGGCTGAGTAGTTTGCCCGAATGAGATTAGTCATCCGTGACGGGCTCCTACCCAACCTGGTTTGACTTGTATTGCTTGGTCAATCTTATCTGTGACGGGCTACATTGTTAGGCCCGATTGAGATAACGTGCATCCGTGACGGCCTTGTGCCCGATTGAGATAGTTTCTCACATCACTGACCTTTGGTCAGTGACGAGGGCCCTACCCGATAGTGATGAGGGTTAATGCCCGTTAGAAATAGCCGATCCCGTGCTAGTGGAAACTTGGCACCTGACGCGGGGCTGCATCGGCTTTCGATCTCCAGCGAAGAGGTAAGTCCTACGTTCCACTGGCCCTATCTATTTATCATATATCTTAGTTAATCTAGTTTAGTAACTTGATTTACTTGTATCGGCTGAGATCTGCTTTAGCGTTTTTGCTGTATCGGCTAAATTGCTTTGCCAGATTAGATTAGCTAAGGTATCCACCACTCTTAAAATCAGTCAAAGGCTTGATTGTCTAGATATTATATTTCTTTTCATACTTTGTACTGCATCGGCCCTAGTCATGCTTAGAACCGTAATCTCTAGCCTGCTCTTTGACTGCCAATAAGGGTTTCATCGGGGTTTCAGCCGATGAGTTATCTAGACGTTGCATCGGCTCACAAGGATTACATACAAGTTGGATTTAGCTGATGACAACAAAGGTTTCATTGATTATTTAATCGTTTGGCTTTAATGACATCAGACTTTCAGCCGATATATACTTTAACCTTCGGATCAACACTTATTCTATTATATGATTATTAGCCAATTGGTTTCTATTGGATCATATTGTTGTTTTATTGCATTATTATTAGCTGATTGTCTTTATATCTTTATTTACATCAAGTGTTAGCCGATGGCTCAAAACCCTATCGACATCGGCTAGTATCGGCATCGGTTGGAATTACTCCATCGGCTTGTCAACCGATCGGCTCTTTGATCTGCTGTTTATATATCTTGTTAGTTGCAGGATCAAACTGACTGGCACACCCGTATCTAATCAATTTTAGGACCTGCACTGGAGCTAAGCAGATCTCCCAGGCCTTTGTGTGCCACACGCACGATATACGTCAACACATCTTTTGGCACGCTTGACGGGACAGATTTTGCATCAACAAGAACCAAGCAGGGCGCAACAAGCTCTCACTAAAGTGGGAGAGACCATACACGGTGGTACAAGTGTTATGACCAGGTGCGTATGAAAATTATGAAAATTCTTAGAACATCGATCCATTATGAAAAATCTATGTATAAAATCAATAGCTAATCTGTAAGTTGATTTGTATTAATCTTTATATATATATATATACATCTTTTGTGTCATTTATTACTATGTTTTGTCCAATGAACCCCTGTTGCTTCATAATGCTGCAAATCGAAGTCATTTCTTATCAATCTATTACGTTAAAGCAAACTAGTTACCGGGTCTCAACACCTTAGTTGGGAACGTCTTGCACTGTCAGCTTGTCGGACGTTAAGGGTCAAATGGCTATGTCAGATTTGGCCATGTGATAGTACCCACTGTAACGTATTAACTAGCCATGTACTTGGGAATTGGTTCTCCCAACTTCACGGCTGGAAGCTAGGAGTTCGCTGCTTCAATTCGGTCAAATATGAAAATTTAAGCTACTTTTATGAAAATATTTTCCTTTCCATGACACTATCTAGGGGCTAGAACTCTTATTGTCATATGCTCTAATAGTTTACAAAAATCAATCAAATTTTCGTTTCTACTAATGTCTTGTCTAGATTACTTTATAGGGCAGTACCAAGAGGGTCATTGCTAGTTCATCATGGAGAGGATATCTACAGCCAGAGGAGCAAGAGATTGTGCTAGTTGGTCGATCTCGGCGGTAGTCCTTCGAGAACGTGTAAATCCCTCCCAAAGGAATTTCAGGTCCATCTGAGGACGAGATTCATGGATACATTTGAGTACATGCCCTCCGACTTATCGACGGGCTCAATGACATTTCTGCTTCAGGCTGTCATCGATCCGTTGATTAGTGCCGAGAAGCGCACTGCATGTACCCCACATCCATCCCAGGTACTAGGAGACTGACTTCTCGAGAGCAGGACGAGCCACATGCAACTCTTTGCATAGTCGCTGTAGTACGAAGCAGCGGTTCTTGAGGTGTGTCGAGATTCGTATCTCTCTACCCCTAATAAATTCTTTCTTGATGTTGTCATTGGCCCTCTCCAGTCCTTCTTTCTCGTACATTGTCTTCCAGTACTTTGCTCACCCTTCCATCTTTGCAAAAGAATGTCCAAGATCTAGAAAAATAACATCGTTAGCAATCTTTACCCTAACTACAAAGACAATGTGCTACAATGTTAATATTTTTTTACTATGGCATTATTAGTGCAGCGACGTCACTTGGTCCTTCTCGGAAGCCAAGGCGTTGTCGGAGGTAGCAACCAGGGCATGTCCTTTGTCACTCGGTGTCAACAAGCCCTAGGGTGTATTGGGTTCGACAAGTACATCCGAGGAATTTCCGCCTTGTTGGACGTCCTTGTTCATGACTTCAAAATATCTACAATGCAGAGATGTCGAGTAGATGAAAATTCAGAATCGGATATAACAAAAGGGAAATGTTCTTTACACGTCGAACCCAATACTTGTCCATAATCATTACAATAAGAGGGTGAAATTAAAAAATTTTACACTTCAAAAAAGGCGATGATCGAGTCCCTGAGTTCCTCCACCTCCGACATGGTGTCATCGCGGCGCTCGTCGGCTCCCCCCTTGGTCATCGCCTCCTCCAAGTTGATCTCGGAGTGGGTGAGCCTGAGGCACACGAGGACATGGCATGCCCCGGACCTAAGCTTGGTGCGCACCCCATTCGCTACCTGCTCGGCGTGGTCTTTGGTTGTGGTCTCCAGCACCGTGATGAGCGTTCCTAGGGAACCTATCACAGTCATCTCGTTGGGGAAGGTAGGGTGCTCGATGTGCTTCCCCAAGCCTTTGGCCACCACAACGAGAAGCCCATAGTTCTTGTGCAGGGCTTGATGGAGGGAGGCCAAGTTATCCCTCATCTCCGATAGCTCATGCTCGAGACCCCAGCATCGTCAGTCGTTTCCCGCCACCAACTCCCGTAGCTTGGCGTTGTTGGGTCGTGCTTCTCTAAGCTGGGCTTCCAACGACGCGATACGGTTGTCGGTAGTACACGCGGCTTTTCAAGCCGTTCGATCTCGGCGCCAACATCTCGGGCGCTCGTCTTAATCAGCCGACAACCCTATAAGAGCTTGTTGGCATATGGCCCCAAGATCGTGAGGGCGCCGATAGGTAGGAGATGCGAGGGGAGAGTGGTGACCATGGCAGACAAGGGGGCCGACTTGGAGCTTGCCTCTTCTCGAGCACCAGTGTTCTGACCCGAATTTGAGAGGGAAGGGCTGCAGTCAAAAAAGTCTCATTACTACAAGGAAAGGGTAATGACAAAGTTGGATGTCGGTAGGCCAGAATTTCACTTACCCGGTTTTCTGCTTTTTTAGCAGCAGCACCTTCTTCGTACGGGGCAGCTTTGCACTGGAGGTAGTCTGCAGAAAAAGAAGGGTGAGGATGGAAATGACTACTAAAATTATAATATGAACCTAAGATTAGGGTCTCACTTCGGCGCCACTTGTCCGAACCAGCTTCCCCGCCCCAGAGGTCTTTGGCAGAGTAAGCCAGTGTTTCCTCTTTGTTCCACTGTCTCTAAGGGCGAGGGCCGCTGGGCTGCAGCCGCTTGTTTAGAAACCACCTGCTCCTTCAAGGAAGCAGACACCTGGTGGTCGACGAGCGGGCCGATTACATCCGTTAAAGGTAATGCCTAACAGAATCAAGATTACTACTACTACGAGCATAGAAATGAATGACATGGAGTAGTGATTGGAAGTACTTACATTCACAATGGCGTCCCGATTCATCAGCGAGAGGTCACAGAGCGGTGTGGGGATGTCGGCGGCGGACGACAACGGGTCGACTACCACCTTGCCGACACACTCGGCCACGGTGTCCTCGGAAAGCTCTGCAATTGAAGGAAAGTGATAAGATTATCAACTGAAGACAATTTTGGTTCTCTATATCAACAATAAAATAACTATAAATTATACACCGATGCGACAGCCGCATCTCGTCCTGTTCCCCCGAGTACAAGTACACGGGGTGAGAACGGGCCTGGAGAGGTTGGATCCGACGATGGACAAAGTCTTGAACAACCTCGTACCCGGTCAGACCATGTTCTTGGAGATCATGGATTTTCCCTACAAAGCTCACTAAGGTGGGGGTCATCGAAGGTTTGGAAGTCCATGTCTCTAGCCGCATGGGTTTTTGGTCAGGGATTTCAAGGACAAGAGATATGACCTTGATATGGAGATAAAACCAACTTTTCCGCCAATCTTTTCTGGAAGACAGGCAGTTAAAAAGAATATATTTGTCTTTCATCCCATCCCCAAGACGGAGGCCATAACATCCTGTAATTTTGGAGGCCTCCATCCATCTAACCTCGTAGAAGTATCTAAACAAATCTATAAAAGGTTGGTCCCAAGGTACGCCTTGCATAGCATGGGTAAAGATATTTAAGAAGGCAATGGAGTTGGGGTTGAGATGAAGGAGATGAATTCCATAGAAATAAAGAAGCAAAGATAGAAACTCGAAAGGAGGAACGAGAAAACCACATTGGACAAAAGATGAAAGAGTGATCATTTGGCCAAGATTGATCAGAGGGTCAGTACCTCCTTTCGAACGCACCACCACCTTAACGCTCGACAAAGCGTCATCCAGTTGCAGCTCCCTCATCTCAGCCTGGCCGATGTTAGACTCTAGGAGATCCATGGAGAATCAGCAAAAGGGGTTGGAGGAGGCTGTGGTTTATAGTTTTTGCAAACTGAGGTGATGGAGATTGGAGGCGCAGAGGAGAAGTTTGGGGTTTTTGCTTTGGCAATCGGAACCCAAATGGATCTCAGAAGTATAATTTATAGGTCACATCTGATGGTTCGAATTTCGAGGAAGACGGAGAAATCACCAGTAGGATTTTAGGTAGTTTGTTTATAACCGTTAAAATCTTCTGACTTCAATCCAAATGATGAGCCTACATCGAGTCCCCGGATTTGGGACAACCATGTCGCTTGCTCTGTACCTTCTCGACGTCCGAGAATGGTTTGATGAGTTCAACAACGGTTGTTCTCAGAAAAATAGTTAAAGGATGTCAGTAAAATCATTTGCATTGAAGTAGAGGGCTACTGCCAGTGTCAAGGATAAGGCATACCTCCTATACACGGGTTAATGGAATACGGTAAACCATATACCCGATAATATACGAGAGGGTATCCTTTAATTATGGAAATACGGTTAAAAGAGACAGAAATTATCTTCCCAGAATAGTTGACAGAGTCCTAGTCGGGAATGAAAAGATTTCTTAGGCCCTATTCAGTTCTATCTCTCCGAGTTTCACTTGGAGAAGGAGAAAATCTCTATTATTTAAGGAGGTCCCGATGTTCAGATCGGGGTATCGAGTTACAAGCCCTAGCCAAACCTACGTCCAGAAGCAATACAGAGGAAGTCAGTGCTATATTCACCGAATAGATCTTGTCAGGCTGTTCTCGGTAGCTTCTAGTCGGCGAAATCCGTCAGTTGTTCTATTCCTTATTGTACTCTAACCATCTTTTCCAACTATAATATATATAAACTGGAGTAGGGTTATTACTCATCCTAAGGGCCCGAACTAGTATAAATCTTTGTCCCCTGTTAATTGACCGATTCTCGCGAATACCATGGTTCCAACGATCCTCATACTCTACAAATACCCTAGTCGGCATATAGCTTGTCAACACTCATGGCCTAAAGATTTTCACACTAATCTAAAAAAGAAAACATAGAGTCTATATAGAAATACAATTTAAAATATATGAAACTTGAAATAAAAAAGTAAGAGAATTAAAAGACAAGTCCATGTAGAAATACAATGTACAAAAATATGAAATTCCGATAAAACTTATAAAATAATCAATATTAAGATAAGAGTCAATGTAGAAATACCATTTAGGAAACATCTAAAATCTAGATTAAAAAATAACTAATATTGAGAGAAGAGTAATGTATAAATACAATTTAGAAACATATAAAATTGGATTAAAAATGCATAATATTTAGACTAAGATTCCACGTAGTAATACAATTTTGAAATATCTAAAAAATCAAATTAAGAGAACAAATATTATGGAGAAAAGAGTTCATGTAGAAATACAATTTAGAAATATTTTAAATTTGAATTAAAATAAATAATATTAAAATAAAGAGCACATGTAGATATATAATTAAAAATATCTTAAATTTGGGTTAAAAATAAATACTATCGAGAAAAGCGTTCATGTAGTAGTACAGTCTGGATAAAAAAATAGTATTTCGTTAATAGTCCACGTCATTACTTATATTAACTAGCAAAAATGCTTGTGTGTTGCAATAGGTGAAGATAATTTTCACGATTGATAAAAACTGTGCCAATTTAAATGACAAACTGAAACAAGACAAATAAAAAAAATAGCAAAACGAAGTCAAAAATCATATATAGCATTGAATCCAGTTGCACTCGCTTCATGTGTTATCACATGAAGAATTTCTTATATACATCTTTTCTTAGCCTCACAAATTGATTGGGTGGCTATTCCATAAGTTGACACATGTGTATTCTGTTATACCTCATCGACTAGAGATTGAACTTTTGATAATTCAATTAGTGAAAGTTTTTAACTGTAAATGAAAAGTATTTGCAAAACAACAAACTTACCGCATACCCGCCTTAAAAGATGATAACTTCAAAAGGAAAATATTTACGAGGGAACAAATTTGAAAGAGAGAAAAAGAAGAAAAAAAAGAAGGTACTACCTATATTTATGGTGTCACAAATTTTACCAAAAAAACAGTCAAATGTATATTACACATATTTACATTGTAACTACATTATAATTACATTTGAATTTTTGAATTTTTGAAAAATACACTGTAAATTTTAGAAACTACATGTAATTTTAATACTTATACTGTAATTAAGCTAATATTCACTGTATATGAGGTGTTGAGCTACAAATTATTATTTAGTGATGTTGACGTTGGTTATATATCAAAATAGCATTGACTAAGAAATAAAGAAAAAAACAAAAAGACTAAGAAGCAGAAGAATAAGGACGAATGGATGCAAGCCCATCAGATAACTGGTCCTGGTCCTAGATCTAACTAAAATCAGTTATAAATTATGGTGGCAGATTTTTACCAATACCAAAAGAGAAAAGAAGAAAAAAGAGGAGATTGGAAGGAGAGAGAGAGGAGGATGATCAGGAGAAAGAAAAGGAGAAAAAGAAAAAAAAGAGAGAAAAATATGTCGATCAAGGGAGGGCATGCGTGGTTTCTAGTGGAGGCGCACAGGACGGGGTGGCGGGATGGTGTGGGCCGATTGGGTTGGGTTGGGCTGGGAGGGGTGTACAAGAGTTATTTTAGACTCACGTCGAATTGGATACGGGCGACGTATAATCAATTCAAAAACCAACTAAAACACAGATGACGTATCAAAATTCTGATAAAAACATCTTCAATTTTTATAATAGTTGAGATTGTTAGAGGCTCTATTAGGAGGTCTGTATTACTGCTACTAAGTAAAAATAGCTATAAATTCTCATGTTCATTGAAAATTCTTTCAGACATTAATCAAAGAAAAAGAAAATAGATTGTTCATCCAAACTACATAAAAAATACAACTAACAGATGAGATTGAATCCTTGAACCTATACCGACATGATAACAAAGCAACAACAATGAAATAAAATAAAAGAAAACTGGTAATAAAGAAGTGTTGATAATGACGAAAACTTTCTTATTTGGAACAGATTATAAACTATTACGAATATACAATACACTATGTCTTCTTTATTAGTAGGTGAAAAAATGTCACTAGAGAGAAGATGTCACTAATAGTCCGAAGATAAAGATGGAAGAAGTAAGAGAAACAAATATACTATAAAGTTTATATATCATCAATTTATTTATAAATAAGAATATTAAAAGATCCATCATGTTTGCTTTATAGAAATATGAATTACTGTATTAATCAGAATATCAAGCATATAAGTTTGATCAAGTTAGACCGGAGTTGAAAATTATGATGCCATTTTTAATACTTTATATATATGTGTGTGTGTGCGCGCGCGCGCTGTTATGTGAGACAATCTATCTATGTATGTATTATGTATTATATTATTAAGACAGCTCGAAAAGAATGTACTATGTTGGCTATGGAGGCTAGAAGATCTCACATTAATTGGAAAAAAAAGAAAATAAGAGTCCAAGTAAAAATACAATCTAAAGAATAACTTAAATTCGGAATTAAAAATAAGCAATATTGAAAAAAGAGTTCATATAAGAACCCAATACGTGATTAATTAAAATTTGGAATAAAAAATTAAAAAAATCTAAAATTAGAAAAAGACAAAGAGAGTTCAAGAAGGAATACAATCTAAAGAATAACTGAAATTCAGAATTAAAAATAAGCATTATTGAAAAAAGAGTCCATATAAAAACCCAATACATGATTAATTAAATTCAGAATAAAAAATAAAAAAATTCTAAAATCAGAAAAAAAAAAAGAGTTCGAGAGGGAATAAATTTTAAAATAGCTAAAATTCGAAATAAAAAAAGAATATTGAAAGAACAATCCATCTCGAACACAACACAAGTTTAATTAAAATTCAAAATAAAAAAATAAATTTCTAGATTGGAGAAAGGAAAAGGAAAGTTTCAATGGGAATACAATTTATAAATAACTAAAATTCGGAATAAAAAATAAGCAAAGTTGAAAAAACAGTTCATCTAGAAAAAAAAGAGAAAAGAAAAGTCCAAGTAGAAATACAATTAAAAAAACTGAAATTCGAAATTAAAAATAAGCAATATTGAAAGAAGAGTCCATATAAAATCCAATATATGATTAATTAAAATTCGTAATAAAAATAAAAAAATTCTGAAATTATAAACTCTAGAAAACTAAATGGTCTAATTTTTGAAGGTTCAAGGATGATGAATATAAACTGCGGTAGGTCAGGTATACTAATAAAGAAGTAAGGGATAATGACTGGTATTACTTTTAAAAAACTATAAAATTAGAAACTTCGAGATGATAAGGTTCGATCTTTGAGCCATAAAACAATGAGAGGGTTATTTTACAAATTTTAAGTAAAATCACGTGAAAAGATATATAATTTTATGGGTGCTACCCACGTAATTGCGCGGCCCATCCAGCTAGTTTTATAATAATGTTAGTCGCACAATGTGTGTGGGCCACCATGCTAGTTTTATATAAGTGATAAAACAACGCTTGATTTTTTTAGGACATATATATTGTGACATCAAAATATAATCGTGTAAGATCTTGTTGTGAAAGATTTAATTACGATGAATGCAAATGTGTGATTAGATTCTAGATTGGATAAGTAATTAAAAGAAAAAAATCAATTTAAGCTTTGTTAATATGTTAATTTTACTTGGAAAAAAGTAACATATAAGTTCGGAATAAAAAAAGGAAAAAAAACCACGTGGCCACTTTGCCCTGACAACTTGCAGCATGCATCAGAGGGAGAAATTTGACATTGTGTCATTGCAAAGAGTAGGTTTCGCCTAAATGCCACTTCACGAATTGGATTCGATAAAATGTCACTCTTAACTCATGGCTACACGCTAGAATATTATCTGAGACCAAATTACCCCCTACCCTTCTTCTTCCTTCTACTCGTTGGTGAGATCCGACGTCTCCTCGCCCACATCGACTCCCCATCCGACGAGCCCCCGCTAGATGGTCCCCGTGAACCTCCACGCTGGCCCGCTCTTCCTCCTCAGCTGTCTCTTCTCAACCTCACCGATGGGATGGAGATCGGTGCTGCTCGGCATCAGCTCAAGCGACCGGTGACATGTGGGTGAACTCAGCAGAGCCGCCGGTCGAGTACCTGGTCGTCAACGACAATGATGACTACAACGTCGTGACGAGTATCATGTCTTCATGTTTGCATCTCGGTATACTTTACGATAGGGATGTGTGCATGGATCTCCATCTGTGACAGGAGCACCTTCTTCTTGGGTTTGGACACCACCACCGATGGCGGCGCGTGGGCATGGTGGAAGGAGGGAAGCTGGGAGCTGTCACTACTGTACCGTGCCTTCTCTGTCCCGGAGTTCAACGGCTTCGTTTTCATCGGCCTCGCCAACAGCTGGGACCTCAAAGACCATGGCCATGGGCCCCCCTGGCGAGCGGTGCAAGCCGGTGTGCGTGCTCAAGCTCGACGTCGTCGCCAGCCAGCTATAGGGTGGGAGGAAGAAGAAGGGTGGATGGTAATTTGGTCTTGGATAATAATTTAGCGTATAGCCAATGACTGAAAGTGGCATTTTATCAAATCCAATTCAACGAGTGACATTTGAGCAAAACCCACTCTTAACAATGGCACAATGTCAAATTTCTCCGTTGGAGCAAGCTAGCATCTTTTGCTAGAGAGCGTTAGCAGCAAGAGAAAGCTAGCAACGGCTGAGAGTGCAGGCATTCGATTTTTTTTTTTTGCTATTCATCGAACGTCCGATGTGTAGCGGTCTCCATTTGCGTGACTTGCGTCTGTTACTCCTCGGTTGGTTGTCCATGCAGAGGCGGCCCCACGTCGCAGTGACCGTGAATCGATCACGCGCGGCGCCGCCATGGACGCGGTCCGGCCAGCCGATCGATCGAGCGAGCGAGTGGCCCCAACCCGACAAAACCTCCTCGCCTATCACTACATCGATTGCCAACCACGTACATCACCGTACAAACCATATCCTCCCATCGCCTCGCCGCGGCGATCGACGGAGACAGGGACGACAGGTATATATAGCTGGATTGCGTGGGGTTTCGCCGGCGGGAACGGACGGCCGGGGCGGCGGCGGCGGCGGCGGCCATGGGACGGGTGAAGCTGCAGATCAAGAGGATCGAGAACACCACGAACAGGCAGGTGACGTTCTCGAAGCGGCGAAACGGGCTGATCAAGAAGGCGTACGAGCTGTCCGTCCTCTGCGACATCGACATCGCCCTCCTCCTGTTCTCCCCCTCCGGCCGCCTCAACCACTTCTCTGGCCGCCGCAGGTAAATTAAATTGAATTAGACTAACCACATGCATATTATCTCATGCAAATTTGATCATGTGTAGTCATGTAACTTTTGCGACTTTGTAGGATCGAGGATGTGCTCACAAGGTACATCAATCTCCCAGAAAGTGACAGAGGAGGGTACGTAAACTTCTTCGACGGAAAAGGTTCTTCTTTTCTTTTTTTTTTTTCATTTGATGCACATATATACCGTTTCACTCATGAGGAAGTTGTCAATATTAATCAAGAAACCGTTGCCAATTATTCTTACTGCATGCAGAACTATCCAAAACAGAGAGGTGAGGGTTCTCTTGCCTTAGCTTCCCCCCCCCCCTTTTTTTTTCCTCTACATCGTTTCTGCTGTATAATTTCTTTCATCAACGTGTTCATCGATGGATACAGTATTTGATCAACATGCTCAGTCAGCTCAAGTGCGAGGGCGACGTGACCGAGGATCTCACTAACACGTACGTAGCCTCGCGATTCTCTGTTAAACAAACGATCTGCATATATTATGCTTGAATTTTCGTTAAGATTTTAACCTGAATTTGAACACTCATCCGTGCTCGTGTTTGTTCTTAATCTCGGTGCTGTTGCTGCATTATACGTCTCGGTGATCCAGGAGCAGTAAGGCTCCAGTCAACTCCAACATTGAGGTAACATTTCTCACATGAACACCACTGTCAATTGAGCTCTGAAAAATCTCTGAACCCAACGCTCTGAAACTGAACCGATTACTGACTCACTCAGGAGCTTCAGCAAGAGATCAGGAGATGCCAGCACCAGATTCAGCTCACAGAGGAGCAATTGAGGTGCAGTAATGTCAATACAATATCTGAATATCGTCTCATTCTCGATTAACAATTAACTTGCGATACATGCTAATTGCAATGATTTTCTGGCGTTGGGTTTCAGGATGTTTGAGCCGGACCCGGCCAGGTCTGCATCCATGGACGACGTCGAGGCCAGCGAGAAGTTCATCGCCGGCATCCTCAGCCGCGTCCAGGAGAGGAAGGTTAGCACAAACGTTTGATCACTCGATTAATGGCGCTGTAATTAGTGGCCGAGAGTGATCCGCGGAATGATCATATCAGATAATAGGATTAATGACATGATCTTCAAATAATGACGATTTTTACAGTGGTATAGCTTAATTTTCAGGTAACAGAAATGATCCAGATTATTTTCGTCTGCTAACTAACTGCGTTTTCTGTTGTCACACGTGTTTTGCAGAGGTATTTGCTTTGCAGCATGGGCTCATTCAACGTGACGGCGTCAACATCGGCCATGCAACACGTACGCAATTAACCTAACTAGCTCTCGTTCTGTATCACGTCACGTACCGTGTTTAAATTACGCTGGCTATATTTTATCACAATTTGTCATGTTTATGATTAGACAGGTTTAATCATATGTACGTGTGCAGCTGTACTTACCGCATCAGCAGCAGCACGGGGACATCACCGGCAATGGGTTCGGAAGCGATGAGGTGGCCTCGTGGGTCTCCGAGGGGATGCCGCCGGCGACCTCGTCGGTGGCGTCGATGTTCGCCGGACCTTCGGATTCCATTATGTCCTTCAGGTAAAAAAGTTACACAAGAAGCTTCTAGAAACTAGAATGTACTGGCCTGTACTCTGTTTATGTGAGCTTGAATATTTTTTTTCCCTGGTCAGGGATCAGGCAATGTTCGACGCGATGCGACGAGATGCGGGCGTCGATCAGACGGTGGGCCCGGGGATGGGGATGTGCCACGTGGACCAGCAGGGCCAGAGCGACGACTGGCAGGCGTACACGTCAGCAGAGTTCCTCAACGCGCTCATCCCACCCACACCCTTCCCTCTTGACGACGAGGTGACGTCATAAAACCAAATTAATCTGCACCATCGATCACTCCAACACATTTTTTATGCTACGGCTGACCACGCTAAACTACTTTTTTAACGAATTGGCACGAGACTGGTTGTTTCTTTTTTTATACACAGACAACACTGTTTTGTGTGTGTGTGGTGCAGGATGCGATGGGCCCGGTGCTGGCATCATCACCGCCGTTGATGCCCGGCATCCATGACCAGCGGCCGCCGGCAGAGGATATGGTGGCGGCGGGCTGCTCGCAATCGCCGGCTGACGACGGCGACGGGTTATACGCACCTGAGGACATTGCTCCGGTAAACGTTGGTTAGGTGCTTTTGTACGAGAAATCTATGGAATATATAGTATAAAGTATTCTCATGTTACTAGTGGGCCGGGAATTGAAGCCAAGGGTTTTAGTTTTGAATTTGATGGGTGTGCCACAATTAATGTTATATGATCCACGTAATGCACCATTCATAATGTAAGATAATGTTACGTAGCATGTAATAAGATATTATCATCGAGTTGTTTATCTTCAAGCTACTTTATTCATTTGTGTCTATAAATCTAAATTTCTATTCTATAGCATACTTGTTACAAGGGATGTTCGAGATAGATTGGTGTACCTGCACAGCTGTAGTCAGGGTTTACAAAACCGTACAGTTATCGCGCGGTTATCGTGGTTATTACGTGTGGTAATCTTTTTAGTTTTTAAAACTACGGTATACCTTGCAGTAACCGCATGGTTTTTGCGGTAACCACGTGTTTACTGTGATAACCGTCAAACCGTGGGGTGGCGGTAACCTCACCGAAAACAGTTTGGTGAACCATGGCCGCAGCAACTACAGCAAATAAAATAAAATTTCTACTGCTTGTACTATAGGTATAGCGTAGCCGTAGCAAAAACAAGCACAGTGAACAAGCCCACAAGTATAAGAATGACTAAGGCTTTGTTCGTCCCTGCGTAGGAACTGAGTTTTTAAGTGGCACGGAAACTGAAGCACACAATTAACACATGATTAATTAATTATTAATTATTAATTATTATAAACTTGAAATTTTGGTTCTTTTGAATTTTTAAAGAAACTTTTATATAAAATTTTAAAAAAAAATATACCGTTTAGCATTTTGAAAAACGTGATAACGAAAAATGAGAAAGTTGAAGTTTAGAGTTGGAGTTTAGAAGGGGGCCTAAGCACCATGTCACTTGAGGCTTGAGACTAAAAGGCCCATTAGGATATACTAGGAAATTTGACCTAAAAAATGAAATGCAGCCCAATAGAGCCATATATATAGGCATAAGCTACCCCAATCCTAGGTTTGCTTCTAAGGCGTTAGAACTCTCCTCACTTTAATTTGAAGGTTCAAAAAGCTGATAAGTAGGAGTAGTTGACCATAGAAACCGTAAGAGAGTACTACTAGTAGTACTACTTATGTATTGAACGCAATCAATCTTGCACAGCTAAGTCAACTCTTGATCTTTATCTCAGTTATCTAGAAAATCAAAGCTTCAAAATTACACTGCTGGCTAGACTTCTGCCACCACGCACGCACGTACGATTGGTTTCCTCCCATGAGACACATATAACTACGCAAACAAGTTGACCAAAATGGCCGGTTGCTCATTGTATATATATTTGTTCTCATCAACCCAAGCCAGAGGCAAATTGTTGCAAACTGATCACAAGATATCGTATGATAACATCAACAGGCCGGGTTAACAAATTCATAGTCCATTTCACGCTCACCAAAAAATTCTCCAAGTTGGCGTAATTTGTTTACTTCATCAGTAGCTAAATTTTGACTAGCCACCATAAACAAATTGCCAGTTGTACTAGGCATATCGATGCGCAAGTACATGAAAGGACTTTTTTCCCCTCTTCCTCTTCGAGATGTGCATTTGCAAAGCTGGCCCCCTCGTGCCATCTGGGATCTTGAAAACGCTACAAATTTTGGGTATAATCTTGTTGATGAGGTTGTCAGGAGGAGCTAGGGATGTGGACATGTATCATTGTATGCTTGAGATAAAAAAAATAACGGTTCTTATGCAGGTATTGAGAATTACTCTTCCTATATATCAAAATACAGTAATTTCAAAGTTTAAATGTTGTTTTAAACATAATAACCTAGTACTTATAAAAGATGATTTTTAGTACTTCAAAACTATCCATACTACCCTTGTCTTCATTACCATCTCAACTAGGCTCGGACCTACACCCACCCATCTCAAGAAGTCTTTTATCCTTCTCTTAATACGCGTGTGTTAACGTTAAAATTTGGTAAAGCCCGAAGTTATCATCAGCCTAGAATCAGCATCGGCTTCAGAATCCTGGAATCGGCCAATAGGAATTATCACTTGCCAGTAGTTGGATTCTTAGCAGATTCGGTTAAGAAAATTATTCAATTAAAGAAAGCTTATCTAGAAAAAGCCGAGTTCAAGGAGGATGCGACATGGCAATTTATCTATTAATTAGGCAGAGTCAGTTAGTTTTCTTTTATTTTTAGGAAAGATTGTTTAGAGTTTAATCAGGACTTATATCTTTTATTTTATCATTAGAAAGGTTTGTGTCTTGTCCAATAAGGACTAGTATGTAACCATGGATATAAATATGTATACCTGGGGTCCATGTAATCTATCTCTCGATCAATACAACTACTTTCGACGCATCGTCACCCTTTTTTTGATATTTTACTTATCAACTGGTGGAACTTGGCACCTCACGCGGGGTTGTATCAGCTTTCGATATCCGGCGAAGGGGTAAGTCCTACGTTCCGCCGGCCCTAGTGAATGTATCGGCTACATTTGTTTTGTTCAAGGCTACATTGTTTCGACCTCTTGGATCGCTCTGGTTTGGTTGATATATTTGTCTACCTGATATTTCGATTCTATCTTTAATAGTATTGTGTTTAGAGACGCATCGGTTTAGTTGGGACTGTATCGGTCAGGTCCGATCTTCTGTCTTAGCCGATATTTCTCTACAATCATAATGATACTTTAGATAGATTTGTTATATCCATCACATTAGATAGATTTACCGGCCCATTGAGTATTAGATTATTATATACAATCTTGTGTTGCATCGGTTATGACGGAGGGTGAAACTCCTCACCGGGAGACCATGCAGGTCTCCCTTTGCCGATTCGGCCGGGGGCGCAAGGTGAAATTCTTTGCCCTTGATTTGTGGGATCTCAGCGAGAAAAAACGTGTGGACGCAAGCGGTTTAGACAGGTTCAGGCCGCTAAGAAGCGTAATACCCTACTCCTGTGTTCTGGTAGATCTGAGAGTGTGATGGGATTCAGAGAGAGTCCAGCCCCCAGACCGAGTCAGCCAGAGTCCTCCTCCCTCTCTCCTAGGCCTGGGCCTCCTTTTATATGGCAAGGGGCTACCACACGGGCCACGAGCTGCCTAAGAAAGAAAATATTCTTTTACACTTAGGGCTATCCTACTGCCGGAAGCACCCTCTAACGAACGCCGCAGCACGCCTCTGACGGACGCCGCAGCGCGCCTCTGCATGGCAGTCGACCCATCCGGGGGACGCCCATTTCAACTTTCATTAAATGGCGGGCGACTTTCTCGTCTCGCCTGCGCCGGAATCGGGAAAGCATCTGACCGGGGCTGACATACCAACTCCAGGAGTTGGCACGCCAACTCCGGCTGAGAGACGAGAGACAGAGAGCTCTCATCATTCCGACGGGACGGGGCAAGGCGTGCTGCAGGCCGCCTGGCGCCACCTAACCCGCGATCTGACCGGTCTGCGATCGGTCACTCGCTGTGACCGGTAACGGACCGGACATGCACGCGCCATGCCGCATTAAATGCGGCGTAGTGCGCTCATCTGAACCGCCATAAATGCGGTTAGGTGAGCTCTGCCATGCTCACCTAACCTGCGCACATGGCACCAAAACCACAGGAGGTCGGGGCGCCCCAGCCCTCGGGGCAGAAACGGGAGCGGCCCAACCCCCGGGGGAAACCGGAAGGGCAGCCGCCACGTCACCCTCGGGCCCGACCCCTCCGGGGGAACGGGCCACGTGGATCCCTGTGGCCGCCCTTCCCTTTGGTCTCGACACCCCTGGTCCCATGTCACCGACAGTAGCCCCCGGCGTTATGCCTGGGTGGCCACACCCGGGGGGGCACCCAGGCTTGACGCTACCCCTCGGGCCTGATGACAGGTGGGACCGGCCCCCAAAGACGGGCAGGACTCCTACGGTCGCGAGCCGCGCACATTGGTGAAGAATGCCAGTCGACATTAATGAGCGGTCTCCTTGTAACCGCAACATTACTCGAGGCAGCGCGCGGATCGGGACACGTCGGTCCATTTCGCCTAGGGATGTGATGATGGCGCTTTTTGCGGTAACCGAGCGTGATTAATGTGCACACGATCTGCCCCTCCTCAACCGTCACGGTCGCACGACTGACGCGTGCGCCGTAGGCGGGCAAGTGGGGTTAGTGGAGGCGTGGGCGCGAGAAACGAGGGGGCAAGGAAGTGGGCGCGGGAAACGAGGAGCCGAGCGCGGCGGAGGCAAGGGCATAAAAGGCGCCGAGGAAGGGATTCGTTTCCTTCCTCTCGCCGCTTTTTCCTTGCCTTTGCCATCCGTGCTCTAGCCCTTTCGTTTCTCTCGCCTTACTCTCGCCACGCGCTCTCGTTCTCAAGCCCCCCCCCCCCCCCGCCGGTGCCATGACGCGGAGCTCCGCGTCGCTTGACGGCAGCGTGCTGCCGCCTTCTCGCATCACCAGCGAGAGGCAGGCCGGGCTGCCGCGCCGGTTCATGCCGGAATCTGCCACCCGAGAGGTGGTCGCGCTGGGCGAGGGACGCCCGGCGCCGCACTACCCGGAGCGGTCCGTCTTCTTTCTCTCCTTCGCCATGGCGGGCTTGATCCCTCCATTCTCCACATTTTTCATAGATGTTCTGGAATTCTACGGCCTCCAGATGGCGCACCTCACTCCCAACGTGGTGATGACGCTGGCCATCTTCGCACACCTGTGCAAGATGTTCATCGTGGTGCGCCCATCCCTTCGGCTATTTCGGTGGTTCTTCACCGTGCAGCCGGTATCGCCGCCGACAGTGGTCGGTGGCTGCTACTTCCAGCCGCGGGGGCAGGTGTTGAACCGCTACATCCCGTGCGTCCTTCGCAAGAAGTGGGATGACTGAAAGAGCGATTGGTTCTACACCCCCCCTCCCCGACGAAGCGCACCTCCGACTCCCGAGCCAGCCCCCAGTGCAGGCACCAAGCTGGCGGGCGACGGTGGATCTGGGGGACGGCTACGACGCCGTCCTGGACCGCCTGGCGGGCCTGCGAACCCAGGGGCTCAAGGGGACCATGGTGTTCAGCGACTACCTCCGCCGCCGGATCGCGCCGCTCCGACGACGCGCCCGGGGCGCCTGGGAGTACATCGGGACCGACGACCTCCTAAGGACCCACCAGGGGCGTAAGTGGGATTGGGACCCCGAGGACTTCAGGATGTTGGTCCAACGGGTGCTAAACCTTAGCTCCGTGGAATCATCCCTCATCCCTCGGGGGATCCTCCCCCTCTGCAGCAACCCAGAGCGCGCCAACATCCTGGCCATCATGCAGGTGGTCGAGGCGTCGGGGGATCGGGCCCCCCGAGGCCATGATGGTGCGGGCGGCAGCCGCAGAGGGGACCAATCTACCCTCGGAGGGGACCATGCTTCTGGGCCCCGCGACGGGGGTTCAGGGGGCAGCCGTCCTGCCGACGCCAAGGGGAAGAGGAAGTAGGAGGTGACGCCTCCTCCATCTCCTCCCCGAGGGGGCGGGGCGGTGAGTGTCAGCGGCAGGCGCCCGGAGGACGCCACACCGACGCCCCAGCCCGAGGGGGAGCGAAAGAAGAAGCGGCTCCGCAAGATGGGGGAGACCGAGCCGTGCAGGGGGAGCCTCATCACGCCCCCGAAGTGGTCGTTCAGCCGGCCACCCCGCAGGTTCGACCTCTTACCCACAGTGATCACACTCTTATTCCCAAACCCCCAGAGCTCGTCTTTACTTATCTCTCTCTGTTTCGTGTTTTTCTTCTGCCTCAGCGAGATCCCGTTCCGCCCCACGCGTCACTCCAAGGCCGGTCGGCCCGCGGGCAACGAGTCCTGGGGGCGGCGGCCGCGGAGGCTCAGAGGCGGGAGGCCGACCTGCAGGAAGCCGCAGTCCGCCTACGGGAAGCTCAAGAGACCGCTCGGGAGGCGGCCCAAGTCCGCCAGGGCGAGGAGGCTGCTCGGGAGGCGGCCGGAGTCCGCCGGGCCAAGGAGGCTGCACGGGAGGCCGAGGCGGCATGCGCGCACGAGGCGCCGGCAGCCGAGGTTGCCACCCAGGTCCCCGACCTGACTGCGCCCGAGGCGGAGGCCGCCACCGAGGCCGCCCGTGACGACGCCAAGGGGGCGCACCCGGGGCCCGACGCCCTAGGCGGCGCTGAGGATGAGCCGGCCTCGGGAAAGACCCCCGAGGCCAACAAATCGACCAGCAAGCCGAGCCAGACTTCACCACCACAGAGGTGGCCTTCCCCCCTTTCTTCCGCCGCCCCGCTGAGCGCAGAGCCCCTCCTGCAGGCCTTGGCCACGGCCTACAGCACGGTGCTGTATGGGCTAAGCGCCCAAATGCAGGCCCTGCAGGCGGAGGGGGCGAAAATCGACGCGGCGTGGGCGCGCGTCGAGGAGGGACGGCGCTCCGTGGAGGCCATGGTGGAGGCCGGCCGTAAGGCGCACAGCCTGCACACCTCGCAGCTCGAGGCTCATTGCAGCACCCTGGCGAAAATCGCCCGGGAAGTGGAGGAGCGGGAGACCGCCCTCATCGCCACCGTCATGTTCGATGGGGCGCGGGACGACCTCCGTCTCCAATACGGGAGCCAGATGGCGGAGCTAGAGGAGAAGCTCGACGCCGCCCGCGGAGTTTTCGACGCTGCCGCCGCCAGGGAGCGGCGGGCGGGGGAGATCGAGGCGGCGACCCGCCAGCGCGAGGAGGCCCTAGAGGCCTGAACTATGGCGTTGAAGGAGAGCCTCGCTACGCTCGGGGGACGGGCCTCGTGCTTGCTCGCGCAATAGGCCACCGTGCACCAGCGGGCCGAGGCCCTTGACCTCCGCACCCGGGAGCTGGATGCGCTGGAGGAGCACGCCCGCGCCCTGGACACGAAGGAGGCGGCGCTGGCGGCACGCGAGACCGCCGCCGCCACACGGGAGGCGACGCTGGCGGCGCACGAGGCTGCCTCCGCCGAGCAGGAGTCCACACTCCGCCTCCGCGAAGATGCGCTCGCCGAGTGGGGACGAGCCCTCGAGGAGGCCGAGGCCGCGGCGCAGCGACTGGCGGACAGCCTGCTCCTCCGCGAGGTGGCGCGGGAGGAGCAGGCGCGCCGCAATCTGGAGAGCGCCCGCGCCGAGAGGGACGCGCTGAACCAGTGAGCCTCTGAACTCGAGGCGCGGGCGAGGGAGCTGGACGCGCAGGCGCGCAGCGGCGAAGATGCTCGATGTTCCACGGGTTAGGCAGCTCTGTGCCGTCGCCCGTCGCAAATCGAACCGAGCCCGACCGGGGGACACCGATCACTCGATACGGACCCTCCCACATTGGTGAGAGTTTGCTCAGTCCAGCACGCGTTTGGACGCGGCGTAGGACGAGATCGTCGACGTAGAGTGATCGGGCCCGAACATGGCGCTGATGGTAGCGCCGCAGGGTTTGCTGGTAGCCCGCGGTTCGGAGGGCCGCGCGCCACCTTCGCTCTTCCAGGTAGTCGAGGTCGTCTCGGCGAAGCTGATCTTGATCAGCCTTGCAATACATGGGCCGACCTTTTCTTCCTCCTCCTGTCCCGTCGCCCTGAACGAGCGGCGGACTCGAGGGCAGCCGGAGCCGCCGCTCCAGAGTTGGAGGAGTTCCAGGTCTAGGCCTCCTCCTTGCGAGCCACACGGTCCGCGAGCTCGAAAAGCTGCGCGGTGGTCTGGGGCTCCTTGGAGGCGATCTTTTCGAGCATGCGGTTGTGCCGCACGCCCCCCCTGAATGCATAGATAACCGCATATGCGGGGATGCAAGGTATGGTGTTGCGGATTTGACAGAACCGCTGGATGTACGAGCGGAGAGACTCGTCGTCCCTCCGCTGTACCGCGTGCAAGTCCGCCTCTTCGCCTGGGCGCGGATACGTGCCTTGGAAGTTCGTGGTGAACTGCTGGCACAAATCCTCCCAGGAGTGAACCGACGCGGGTGGCAGGTTCATTAGCCAACCCCACGCCTGGCCCTTCAGGGCCATGGGAAAGAAGTTCGCCATGACCCTGTCGTCACCCCCCGCGACTTCTATTCCAGCCGTGTAGATCTGGAGAAACTCAGCAGGGTTGACGCTTCCGTCATATTTTTCGGTGATGGTGGGCCGGAACCTCAGGGGCCTACGGACATTCCGAAGGCTTGCCACGAAGGCTCGACAGCCGGCACCACCAACCGGGGACACGGGGGGCCGGCCCCCGTGACCGGAACGGAGCGGCGCCCCAGAGGAGGAGGCGCCTTCCGTTGCATGGGCGGCGCGACGAGCATCGCGCCGGCGCTCGATATCGAGCCGGGCATCTGGCCCCCCATGCATATTTTCATGAGTCGGAGGCGTTGACGAGGGGACCGCGGACGAACGGCGTGTGTCGGCCGTCGCCCGTCGTGCCTTCCGCCTCGACGACGTAGAGCCGGCGGTGGCAGCACCAGAGGTCCCGGTGGCGGAAGACCGCCTGTCGGTGCCTAGGCGCTGCTGCGCCGTCATGACCAGGTTGGCCACGTCATCCAACCAACGTTGGGCTGGGGTCTCTGGATCGAGGACGACGGGCGGGTGACGCAAGAACGCGCCCGCAGCCTGGAGCACGCCCTGGGGCGTGCCGCCATCACCATAGGTGAGGCGACGACGCACTCCGCCTCGCTGTCCTCCTCCATCGCCTGCGGGTGGCGAGGTCGCGGATCCCTCGACTTCCTCAGGCGCCTTCCCCCGCCCAAGGTTCCGGCGGGAGGGGGACGACGGGGTGCGAACCCGATAGCGCGGGTTCTGCACCCCGCCATCACCGCTGGCGCTCAAAGAAGGATCATACGCCACTGCCTCTTCGGCCATAGGGCTGAACTGGCGAAGCTTGGCGCACACGAAAGGAGATAGGGGCTCAGAAAAACACGCGCGCGCCCCCTACCTGACGCGCCAGATGACGGAGGGTGAAACTCCTCACCGGGAGACCATGCAGGTCCCCCTTTGCCGGTTCGGCCGGGGGCGCAAGGTGAAATTTTTTGCCCCTGATTTGTGGGATCTCAGCGAGAAAAAACGCGTGGACGCAGGCGGTTTAGACAGGTTCAGGCCACTAAGAAGCGTAATACCCTACTCCTGTGTTTTGATAGATCTGAGAGTGTGATGGGATTCAGAGAGTCCAGCCCCCAGACCGAGTCAGCCAGAGTCCTCCTCCCTCTCTCCTAGGCCTGGGCCTCCTTTTATATGGTAAGGGCAACCACACGGGCCACGAGCTGCCTAAGAAAGAAAACATTCTTTTACACTTAGGTCTATCCTACTGCCGGAAGCAGCCTCTGACGGACGCCGCAGCACGCCTCTGCTTGGCCAGTCGACCCATCCAGGGGATGCCCATTTCAACTTTCATTAAATGGCGGGAGACTTTCTCGTCTCGCCTGCGCCGGAATCAGGAAAGCATCTGACCGGGGCTGACATACCAACTCCAGGAGTTGGCACGCCAACTCCGGCTGAGAGACGAGAGACAGAGGACTCTCATCATTCCGACAGGACGGGGCGAGGTGTGCTGCAGGTCGCCTGGCGCCACCTAACCCGTGATCTGACTGGTCTACGATCGGTCACTCGCTGTGACCGGTCACGGACCGGATATGCACGCGCCACGCCGCATTAAATGCGGCGTAGTGCGCTCGTCTAAACCGCCATAAATGTGGTTAGGTGAGCTCTGTCATGCTCACCTAACCTACGCACGTGGCACCAAAATCACAGGGGGTCGGAGCGCCCTAGCCCTCGGGGCAGAAACGGGAGCGGCCCGACCTCGGGGGGAAACCGGGAGGGCAGCCGCCACGTCACCCTCGTGCCCGACCCCTCCGGGGGAACGGGCCACGTGGATCCCTGTGGCCGCCCTTCCCTTTGGTCTCGACACCCTCGGTCCCATGTCACCGACAGGTTAGGTTCGACCTACTAGATTATTGTTGATAATCTAAGTCTTGATATGCCGATATGTTCATGCTAATATTTTATCGGAGGGTCTTTGATGGTTTTACTGTCTTGGTTAAATTTAATACAATACTACCCTAAAAATCAATCAAAGGCTTGATTGTTTAGACCTTATACTTTCTTTCATACTTATTGTTGCATCAATTGAGTTTGACCTACTAAGTCGTGCTTGAAATTGTAAGAACTAACTTGCTCTTTGATTGCCAGTAAGGGTATCATCGGGGTTTCAACCGATGAGTTATCTTGACGTTGTATTGGCTTATAAGAATTACATACAGGTTGGTTTTAACCGATGACAGCAAAGGTTTCATTGATTATTTAATCATTTGGATTTAATGACATCGAATCTCTAGCCAATGTATGCTTTAATCTTCGGATCAGCATTTATTCTATCATATCATTATTGGCCGATTGGTTTCTATTGGATTATATTGTTGTATTATTACATGTTCTTATTGCTTGTCCAATTGCTTTTATATCATTTATCCAAGTGTCAGAATCTACATCGGACATATAGCCGATTGCTCAAATTTCTATCGATATCGGCTAGTTTTGATCCATCGGCTTGTCAGCTGATTGGCTATTTGATCGTCAATTTATATATCTTATCAGTTACAGGATCAAACTGACTGGCACGCCCGCATTACATCAATATTTTAGGATCTACACTGGAGCTAAGCAAATCTCCTAGGACTTCGTATGTTTCGACACGGTTCGTGTCAACGCAGATTGACACTATCGGCTGGACGCGGATTTTTCGTCAACAACGTGTCATATTTTGAGATAGACGAAGTATAAATTTGATATGACATCTATCTGTAGTGCATCTCTCCTAATTAATGATATACCTCGAAATATCATGAATTACCACTAAAGTTTTGATAATACTTACTGGCACATATTTTCTCAAAAATCGTACAATCATTCTAACCTCATTACAATTCCCCCAAAAAAAACAAATAAAAAAGCTTTCAGGCCCTCCCTACCTAGCTTAAAAAAGAAATTGCAGTAGCATACTACTTGTTGTTAAAGAAGACTACAATGATTACCCAATGATTAACAGCATCTTTTGTCACATCCAGATTAGTTGTGAAAATCATGAAACGGGATCGTGACAATCAATTGAATTATGAAAATGGCCCTCAAACCAAATGTTATTGGTAATACACACGTATCAATGTCAGTTGGTTGTGATATCACAATATAATACAAGCACAACAATATAATTAAACGTCATCTATGGAAAACACCACATCTAAACATCACAATTAACCGGCTATACCAAATACCCTCCCTCCAAGGTTAAAAAAAATTGGAATTGCTAGAATTATGACGCCATATTTTTCGCTTAATTTCAGTCCATTTTTTCCCTATGTAATTGCTTTCTACACATATGATTTTTTATCTCTTCTATTGGCTCAGTTAAGTAGATAATAAATTATTTTTAATTCTATTTCTCTTAAGTTGTGTATCAGAAAAAATACAATGTAAATATTGAAACTTACAATGGTTATAGTGCAATTACAATGTAAGTATAGGTATTTTACAATGTAAAAATAATTTGATTACTTTTTAAAAAATATGGTACCATAAATAAAGCTACTTCCCAAAAAAGTAGCCCCTCTCTTATAAAAGAGATAGAGGAGGAAGTAGGGTCTTCCATTAGAAAGGCTGTGTTTGGGAGGTGAGGTTGGGAACTCACCTCCCGCGTACACAAAACGGAGCGACGCATTTTCTTATGATTAATTAAGTATTTATTAATTTTTTTTAAAATGGATTAATATGATTTTTTAAAGCAATTTTTGTATAAAAACTTTTTTGCAAAAAACTAAATAGTTTGAAAAACGTGCTCGCGAAACACGAGAAATAGGAGTTGGGAACTCCCTCTACCGAACACACCCTTAATGAACGGCATACCATACTGCTCCAGTCTCCAGATACTGTACCTCTTGAAGACTTGAACAGTTAGATGTCAAATTATCTTACTCTTCAATGAATCAGAGGAAGTAACCATCCAAGTCTGCAACCATGGGATTTCTCAAAAATACATTAGCAAAATTTTTGCAATGAGCATGGCATGTTTGAGAAACACATCTCACATGAAAATATCACTACTAGAAAAACGATTTTCGCAGAGGATACCCATGTCATTTTATAGGTGGGCCAAATTTTTACCCCTAAATGACCACCTGCATTGTCCTAAGTGAAGGGTGGGATGATCGTCTACCTGTGAAAATATATCTTCGTTGGCAAACGGCTTAAGCATTCGCCTGCGAAAATGTATAAATTATCACAGACGAAGGATTTAAGTGGTCTGCCTACGAAATCATGCATGCAGCTTAGTCTACAAAAAATATCTAAGTCCCATCCTTATGCCCTCCTCCACCACTCATTTCTCTCTCCCTCCCCCTCCTCTCTCTCACGTGCGCTACACGTCGGCGACTCCGAGGAGGAGCGGTGGGGGTGGGGGCTACGTCTCGGCGATGACAAGCGGCGTCAGCGACGGCTCCGAGGAGGAGGAGCGGGCGGCAGGGGCATCTCGGCGACGAGATGGAGCGGCGGCGACTCCACCAAAGAGGAGCAGGCGTGAGTGGCGGCTCCGAGGAGGAGAGGTGGCGGCGGGGACGGTGTCTCGGCGATGAGGAGCGACGTCGGCGGCGGCTCTGAGGAGCGGCAGGAGCGGTGACAGCTCCGAGTAGGAGGAGCGGGGGTGGCGGCACCATCTCGTGGCGAGGTAGAGCGGAAGCGTCGGCGGTGGCTCTGAGGAGGAGTGACAAGGAAGGTAGCTCCGAGTACGAGCAGTGGGGGCATCGGCGGCTACTCCAAGGAGGAGGAGCAGGGGTGGGGGCGCCATCTCGTGATGAGGTAGAGTGGCGGCATCGAGTAGGAGCAGCGAGGGCAACGGCGGCGTCTCGGCAACGAGATGGAGCGGCGGGAGTGGCGGCGGCTCTAAGGAGAAGCGGTGGGGGAGGCAGCTCCGAGTAGGAGCAGCGGGGACAGCATCTCAGTGACGAGGTGGAGCGGCGGGAGCGGTGGCGGCTCCGAGGAGGAGCGGTGGGGGAGGCAGCGGTTCCGAGTAGGAGGACAACTCCAATGTTGGGATGCCGCCGATGTCCTTAGCTGGTTTTTTGTGAATTTGCGATGGTGGAATGCATGAATTTTTGTTGTGAATTTAGGGATGGTGGAATTGCATTGTGAATTATATGAATTTGAGGATATTTGGGGATTTGAATTTTGTTTTTTTACGCCCAAAATTATTTTTGCAGTCGCCCAAAATCATTTTTGCTGTCGGACCACTTAATGTGGTCATCTGTGATAATTGATTTTTGTAGGTAGATAAAGGTCCATTGTGAAAATAGTCAATTTTTGCAGACCTTCAGAGCTGGCAGAGCGTTTGTCCGTTTAGAAAAACAAGATTTGGTCGTTTGGAAAAACCGGTTCTCTAGGAGTGTATGGTGCCATTGTATTTGAGAAACACATCTCGCTCTTGCATCGCATGGTATGATCCATGGCCTTGGTGCCTTTAGGCCTTTAGGGTTGTTTTGCACTTTTACTGTACTAGCCATATGTATTGGTGCAACGAAAAGATCATTTAGAAAGCAAATTGCTAGTAGATTTTATTATTCTTAGAATACGTTTAGAAAAGAAAAAACAATCAAATTTGCAAGGAAGTGGAATAGTGGATACATACCAAATCGTACTTTAAAAAACCAGCAGACCGCTGCTTGGCTAACATATAGTTGGTCAGGTTCTGATATAGAAGTATGTCACATCCATTAGAAATTGGGTACACTTGTGAAGTGCTTCACATCATTTGTGGCATCACCAAAAGACACAGGTACATTCTTTTTCTTTTTCCCAGTTGCAATGACACAATGCAATACTGATATGCAGCCACTTGCAGGGATTTCAAGTGCTAGAATGGAACCTCGAGCAAGCAACAACTATAATTCGGAATCTAAAGCTGTTCATCAGCATCGATCTTTCCCCATCACCCCTCCATTTCTTATTGCCATATGTTGGGCCTCTCTTTCCAAGTGATGTCACGTATTAAAAAAATCTATAAACTAGAAGCAACTTAACTTAAAAAATCGTATTTGTAATCGTTAATATGCACTATTACAAGCACGCGATACGGAAGGAGCCTGCTTGTTCCCCACCCACCAACCACCGAAACCCGACTCTAACCAATCGTAACCTACCAGTCAACTTCCTAGTATCACACACTCTCATTTGTCTTTTTTTGTCCTATACCATGTGACACTTCTCAATATGTGTCAAGATACTATTTGTCACGTCATTCGTTACATCAGAACTCGTACAATGACATGTATACAAGTAGACGGGTGAAGAAGGATGGGATGGCGGCCTCCCCCAACCACGGCAAGGGGGCCGGCGACACGGCGGGATCGATCAAGCCGGCCACCCAGGGGACAGGCTCCTCTGGAGGCTCGAAAGCCATGGAGCACCAAACACTCCACGAGCGATGCAGACTAGCTAAAGCTAATGGTGATTAAGTTAATTTAATCCAACAGTTTGTACCAGCACTTCTCACAGTTGCACAGCTGCTAATTACTTGTAATCTGAGCTAGCTTAGCTATAGCTGACGAGTTGTGGGATCTAGTGGTGGCTAGCTCGAGCTGTTCATGCACGAGGCTACAGTTGGAAGAGGAGACAGAGTAAGATGCGAGGGGGGCCTCTGGTCTGTGGTGTAATAAGGCGGCTGGTTTAAGCAAATGTATGGCACGTTTCGAGCCCTGATTGGCCGGGCTCAAGCCAAGTAAGCAAGTGGCCATACTGTGGGATGGAATATATTCGGGTAGAGAGGGGAATCACACTGATTTTTTTATTACACAACGAACACACGCAACATTGCACTTACACACTAACAAATATGTTTTCCTAATACACGCTCAAGAAGACAAAAAACTAATTGTAAGTTTTAACCTCATTAAATTTTTATTAAAAAACCGACGTACGTGTGTGTAATATTTGTAAACACCCGAATTTATACCTTAGTGGAGTCATACACCCTCGACTCCACCATCATGCTATCGATGTTTCTCGGAATCATACCAACTTAGCTGAATCGGCCTCATAAGAAAGGAGTAATAAAATCCTCATTAACTGGCTGAAAAGGTGTAAATATCGATCGTCGCCAGATGAAAAGATATGTCATGGAAGATCCACAAATCTAATGTGAGCGCTTTAAAGGGGTCTTCTTTTTGTATTTAAGGTGACATAAATGACATATCGTAGGAGGATCAACGGTTTTGTGCCCCCTGAAAAAAATGGTTCACCGGCTTCTTGGAAGAGAGATCACAAAGGATGCAAATGGACATTTGGTCTGGTGCGTCTACCAACTTGAATTATTGGTTGTTACTTGTTAAAGTGAGCAATTCTTTTCTTTAATCAGAGCATAATCACTTTGGCTATAACATGCATCAAATATATTATTCTCCTCCGTGGTGTGTTTTCGTAAACTCGACGTTGTTTTCTGTTGAGAGACCCTTAACTGGCATGGTTACAAATTATTTTGAACTAACTGAATCATGTAAACCAGCATTACTATCGACAAATCCTCCGAGTTCCATGTCCTGTTGAATTAGCTAGCAGACAAATCAACTAGCTAGGGCAGTGTTCAGAATGGAGGGTTGAGAACTACCATACGCATTTAAACGAACCGACTCATTATCACATGATTAATTAAGTACTATCTAAAATTTTAAAAATAAATTAATATGATTTGTTAAAGCAACTTTTGTATAATTTTTTTTCGCAAAACAAAAATAACGTTTAGTAGTTCAGGAAACGTGCACGTGAAAAATGAGAGAGTGAAGTTGGAAAAGGAGTGCCGAACACACCCTAGTCCTAGTTGCATACATGGTTCCATATTTAGGAAAGGAGTTTTCAGATAGGTCTATTGTTCAGCGTTGTCACACCTCAATCTGGCACCGTCATACAACGGCATCTGATAGGAGCGTGTCGTAGGAAAAACGGTACGAACCACTTCCCACGAGATCACGATATCAGTACCAGTCCCAGGACATAGCGCTGGTATCCACAGTGATAATTATAAATCATTGCAATCCTTAAATTAAATAGAGGACTTATTTATCTTGACTTAGGTTGCAATTCTCGGGAGAAGCCCAAGAATGCAATAGATGACGCGGAAGCATCAACAGTAGAAGCAGAGGCAGCGGAGACCAACGGACTAACATACAACACCACAGGCAATGCTGGGAACCAGGACGAAACTCTAATCTTCACTTCATTTCACCTTCACCTCCAGAGATGACAGACTATATAGAGCAAGAGTGAGTACTTACCTACTCAGCAAGCCACGGGAATTTAGGTGGTTAATGCAAGCTGCAAGGAGACGCTGTTTATTTTGTAAACTGTTTTGTTTTCAAGTTTTGAACAATCTAAGTGTATGCTTGTTCTCAACCAGAGCGAGACAAGTCTTAGCTTGGTCGGGGATGAGAAGTGGAAAATTTTAATTTCAAGTTTGCATAACTCCCAGAGTTGGCCTCAAAGCTGGTTTCCCAAACCAAACCAAAATTTTCAACCTTTCAGAGATATGTGGTCCCCCAAACGACCAATTACTTCCAGGGACTCCCTATCCCGCTGTCTCCCTGACAGCCATTTGCTTCTCGAGCAACAGGTTTCCCAAACCATAACACCTTTTCACAAAGCTGGGTAAAACTAAAAACTACGCTAAGGAATCACCTCACATCTATCCATGACCGTGGGCACGGCTATTCGAATAGTTTGTTAACCTCTGCAGAGGGGGATACACTTTACCCACACAACGATACTAACTCAAGTCACCTAGCCCATGCAGAACAGCCACGTCTAGTGACTTTAAGGCTTTCACAACAAGCCATTTCCAAAGCCGACTCAGGGTCACCTTATGCCAACGGGAGGGGTCCCACGCACCAACACCAGGTTAGGTCCCAGACCATGTTGTGCTAGGAAGCCCAGGGGTCCTCCCCGACACCACCCCGGCGAATCCACTTGTCCCTTGGCATCAAGATTTTTCTGGCCTAGCTAATTACTCAGCAAAGGGTGTCCCATTTCACCCTTGTGGTCGCACTTATTATATGCTTGGATGTAATTCCAAAAGAATCGATCCTTAAAAGCGACCGCACAAGCATTCCACCCAGGAATGGCTTTGTGTCGCGAGTTTTATTTTTAAAACTTATTTTTTCTTTCACAAGGCATCAATCGAGGCGTCGAGTTTTTCAAAACTTTCATAAATCAGGTTTTACCCAAAGAGGTTCTCAAATTTTAAATTTGAAGGCCGACATCGATACTCGCACAAGGTGAACGAATACTGAGGCACAGCACAGGCGTTTACAAGGGGACATGATATATCAATTAAAAAGGGAAGGATCAAATGCAACAGTTTAGGTAGGCCCACCGATCTGCCTTGCAGGTGGGGCAAACAGCTTCCAGTGCAATTCTATCAATGCATAAATATTTTACAAGCAATATAATTAATTTCAATTATAGGCTCATTATATTCAAAGGTGACTTGCCTTGCTCAAGGTGTTGAGCTTCACGAATCTTTGAGAAATCCACTCTTGGACGAAAAATCCGGAAACCACAACTAGGCGCAAACAAACAAAACCTACACAAAAGACCAAAGAAAAGATCCTATTTAGGCTAACTAATAGTGCCATTGGATAGATCACAATTTTACGGAATTCCTGGAAGTGGAACGGGGTTAATCGGGATTACAGATGAAGAGATATGAATTTTGGAAGTTTAATTGAACTTTTGGGAACAAGGAAAAAGAATTTATTGAATTTACAGAAAAGAATATTCTCAACAGTCGCTGACATGCGAGTCCACATGTCAAAGGGCTGGAAGCCATGGGTGCACCATGGACTCAATCCACGGGTGTCTGGTTTAGGGAGAAGGGAGGCAAAGTGGACTTCTTGGTTATTGGGCTGAGGGAGCAAGGGGCGGCCCATTCTACCGACGCGAAGGCGCGGCCCAACAAGCCAGCGCACGAGGAATACTGAAGGGGGAATACGTGGGCCGACGCAACGAAGTGGCCCACGAGGTCGGTGCAACGACGCGGCCCAGCAGGCCAGTGCGCGCGAATGACCGGGATAGAGGTTGGCCGATGGGCCGAGCCCACGGAGGGAGAGGGGGCGGAGGGCTGACTGGGCATGGACCCGGTCAATCCTATGTGGCACATGCCCGGCATCTACACGGCTTGCCACGTCAACAGACGGGAAGGAGAGAAACGCCAGCAGTGGGTTCCGACGACGAGCGACGCGCGGAGCGCTCCAACAAACGGTGGCGAACCGGGAGGGGATGCGGACATCAGCAAGTAGAGGAGGAGAAGGGGAGACCATTGCATGGCTCAGCTCTGAGAGGGAAGGCACGACAACGGCTAGCGGTGATGGCGAAGCTCAGTGGGATGCCGACATGGCCGCACGCGAGAAGGGCCGAGGGGCGCGAGCTCGGGCTCGGTCGAATCGGTACACGGTTGCGACGCGCACGCGGTGGCACGGAACCCAAAGGACACCGGGAATCAGCTCATGGCGGTGCTACGTGATGGCGGAAGAGGAGACGCGGCGAGGATCAAGAAAAGGAGAGCGGCGGCCATGGCGATGCTCCGGGGTGCTCCAAGGAGGCTTATGGAGGATGGCGGCGCAAGGAATCAAGGAGAGGAAAGCCGATGGCACGCGAGGCTGTGCACGGCGGCAATGGAATGGGTTCAACAACGAGGGGGAGAAAAAGGAGGCTGACACCAAGAGCGCAGCCAACGGAAGCTAGCTAGGACATTAAGGAGCACGGCGAGGAGCTCACCGGAGGAGGAGAAATGTCGCTGTGGCCGGTTGGGAGACGTATGCCCATGGAGGTGGACGGCTGGCTTTGGGGAAAGAGTGATGGGTCTGGTGGAGGATGGTGTTCACGATGGTGTACTTGGCTCGACGGGGAAACATCGCGTTGCCTAGGCGACAACGGCTGGCGAGAAAGATGAAGACGGCAAAGGGGACTTCGGCGTTTCGTTCGCAGAGGAGGTGGTCCGGGGTGTGATCTCCATGGGAACCGGGGTCACACCAGTCCTCTGGTGCGGCGTGCGGTGGACGGGACAACGAGGCGGTGGCACACGGAGTCTAGCGGGGAAGAAGAGGAAGAAGAAGAGGACGAGTGTGATTTATATAGGCACTGGGCTTGGAGTGGCTTGGAAGAGAAGGGAACTCGGGGAGAGCTAGCTGGCGCTACGATGTCATGGAGTTGGTGGCTTGTGGCGGGACAATGGGGACCAGTGGGTGATGGCAAAAAGGAGGGGCGAAAAGCTTGGCGGCAAGTGGGGACAGCGAGGTAGCCACGGCATAGACAGCCAGCGGTGAGCGGTGCACTCTGGCGAACGGCGGCGAACCGGACGGTGAGCTGGCGCCAGTGTCAACGGCATGCTATCTATGGCGCATATGGCCAAGCGGTGGGGCAGAGGAATGATGCCAACCAGGAGAGAAAAAGAAAAGGAGAGGGAAGGAAGGGAGGTTTGTCCCTTGCCGTTTTGAGAGAAAGGAGGTGGGAAGAGTGAGCGCTGGCTCCCAGCTTTGGAGGGTAACGGCGTGGCGCGGCAGGGACCAATGATGACGACGGCGGTGACGGCAAAAAGGGAGTGGGGTGATTTGGCGGCGAGCAGTTACAAGGCGGTCGCCGTGGCAGGGCAAGCATGCGCGGTGGCGTCAATTTGTCTCCTGGTCGGCGGGCAGGAAAACGGCGGGCGATGCAGACAAAAATTTGAACGGCGACAGCGGCAGCAATTTGGGTGTGGCGGCGATGGCGTTTGGGCGAGAGAGAGAGAGAGAGAGAGAAAGGCGAGGCGCGGCTACACGAGGAAGGAGGCGCGCCTGCTCTCCCTCGGCACGGGCGGCGCAAGTGCCCGAGGAAGCGCGGGCCGAGCGAATACAAGGGGAAATTTCTTGATAGGGTTTAGGAAGGGAATTCGAATACAAGGATTCGGATTTCAAGATAATTTGGAATGGAAAATTTAAGGAGGCGATTTTCGAAATTGGGGAATGGAGTCAAAGAAGAGATTTAAACTGAGATCTATAGCACAACTTAGACTCGACATCCAAAGAACAAAATTTTTGCAATTAATATTTTATTAGAGTAAATTTCACTTCGGGCCACCTTTTATTACCGTTGTTTTGCTTTGGACCACCTTTTAACCAACGTTTTCATTTTGGACCAGGTATTTTTACCTTTGTGTCACTTTGGACCACCCTCAACTATTTTATCCATCTGCATCCAACTTATCATATGTCAAGGAAATAGTCTTACTGTAACACCCCGGCCCAAGGCATAATAGGATTGATAGGATACTCATGCCAACAAGTTGCAACTTCTTTTCCGGAAGCCCATCTCCAAAGAACTCTAAAGTTATGCGTGCTTGGCCTGGAGAAATCTAGGGATGGGTGACCGACCGGGAAGTCTTTCCCGGGTGCGCATGAGTGAGGACAAAGTGCGCAGAAAAGACTGGTGTTGGTTTGTGAGGGCAGTCTATGTCCTATTTAAGCTGCTAGATGTAAGCGGGCCCGGCCTGGTGTTGGTTTGTGAGGGCAGTCTATGTCCTATTTAAGCTGCTAGATGTAAGCGGGCCCGGCCTCGTGGAGGCGGGACGTTACACTTACACATAGCTGTGGGAGTTCATTGACGAAGAGGAGCCGACGTACTCGAGATTGCTCATATGCTTGAGAAGAGAGTCGGGTGGTCCAAAGTGAAACAAAAGTAAAAATACCCAGTTCAAAATGAAAACATTAGTTAAAGGGTGATGCAAAGCGAAACATCGGTAATAAAAGATGACTCAAAGTAAAATTTACTTATTAAATTAGCTTTTAACATCACACGAAAATCGAAGCATTACAACTGTCCCGAGGTAATGTATTATTTCGACTAAATAATTTTGACATTTTACTTAAAAAACTTCCAAATTTATAAAAATGTTGAAATTTTATTTCGTTTTTCATCTAGGATTTTTAAAAGTTTGGCCCTATCAGTTCCTCTTCCCTCTCAATTTCTTTTTTTGTTGATTATCTCAAGATTAAACTCTAGCTACAATTTACACCTACTACAAAAACCATTTTTCCATACGGCTAAAACTTATTTTTCCATACAATTGGACCAGCCGTCTGCGCCAGAAGGTCTGCGAAAATATCAATTTTTCATGCGGGTGGCGCACCCGCATGCGAAAATCGGATGTTCGCATGCGGATGCTTATGTCGTCCGCATGCGAAAATAAAAAATCAAGAATTTTTTTTCAAAAGTCGAAATCCTAAACCCTAGCCCCACCACCCCCCGCTCCTTCGCTAGCACCAACCGTCGGAGGCCGAGGTTGCCGCAGCCGCTGTCGCCCATGCCAGATCGAACGCCGCCGCGCCTCCCACCGTCGCCTGCGCCAGATCTGCCCCACCACCACCGGATCCACACGAGTGGGGGCAGAACGGCGGCCGGATCTGCGTGAAGGAGAGGGGGCACTGGATCTGCCGCCGCTGCGCCCGTCGCCCGCCGCCGCCGGATTCACGCGCGTGAGGGGCGGCGCGGCGGCCAGATCCGCGCGGGAGAGAGGCGGTGGAGGATGAGGTGGAGCCACACGGCGGAGGAGGCGGAGCCACCCGGCAGTGAAGGAGGTGGAGCCGCCGCGCCTCCCGCCCGCTCCTGGCCGCCTCCTTGGCAGCGGCGGCGCTGCCCAAGGTTGCCGAGCTGGCTGCCGCTTGGAGAAAGAGAGAGAGGAGAGAAGAGAAAGAGAGAGAGGACAGGAGAGAAGAAAATAATATAAGTTGAGGAGAGGAGGTAAAAAAAATTTGAAGTGCCTAAGAGGGAAAAAAGGGAGGAGGGGATAAAAAAATATGTGGAGGGGGGGTATTTTTGCATGTAGTTCCTTAAGAGGACCACATGTAAAAATAGACTCATTTTTGTATGCGGCTCCTTAAGAGATTCGCCTGCGAAAATAGTTTTTTGCATGCGGTCCTCTCAAAGAGCCGCATGCGAAAATGGAGGTTGATTTTTGCAGACGCGACCAATTACAGTCCGCTTGCAACCTATAGGGGTTCTCGTAAAAAAAATCATTTCTGTAGTAAGGAGAACTTAGATAGACCTTCGAGAGGACGGCAGTGTCTATTCTGATACTACCTATACCTACACCTACACACTACGCCAGTGGCAAAGATAGCTCCCGGACAGGTCAGGTGGCCGCCGGGGATCCACCGCTATCGTCTCCACTAGCGATAGCCATTGACATCTATAAAAATTAGTCGTTCATTGGAAAACGCTATTAGTCGCCTGGGTGTAATGGCGTCGCTGACTTCGTCACTGCGTTCTACACATACTCTCTTCGTCCCATAATATAGCAACCTAGTATAGGATGGGATACATATTAGTACTATGAATCTGTATAAGAAAGACACATTCTAGTACTATGAATCTGAACAAAATGCTTATATAATTTTATTCTGAATTAGGTTATTATATTATGGGAGGGGAGTAGTATAACTGTTCGGCCATTGTTTCCTTTGAAGGGGGTCACCTGATCAGGTTATAGGACTTCAGTCCACCACTACTAAAGTCAGTACAACAGATGATCGATCACGTATGGACGACGTGTTACGTTGCATATACAAGGAAAACCATGTGATCCTACTGTTTGTGGCGGGCGTGCACGCGCTACGCAAGTGACCCGGCGGCCAAGCGCGGCACACACAACAGGCGAGACAGCAGCAGGTGAGCCGCGTACGCACCACTCCTGCTCACACCGCGGGCGCGCACGCCCGGAAACGGATCGATCGCCTCGTCGCGTCGCCGACTCGCCGGCCGGGCGCCACGACCACCCCCCGGGCCGGCGTACGTGCCGTACGTGCGCCGGGCTGGGCGGCACCGGATTCTTCGACGGGAATACGCGCGGGGCTTTCCGCGCGTGTCTGCCGCGTTGCACTGCACGCACGCGCCAAGTCGTGGTCGACGGCGTACGTGGTCGTCGTTGGGTTGGCACTTGATTTGAGCCGCGCTCGCGCGGGTCACGTCGATCTCTCGCGCGCGGGGCGCGCGCCTGGGCGGTTGGCCTCGCGTTGCCGATCGGTTGTGTGGCGGAGAGAAGCATGGAGCCGGGCAGCCGGCCGGCCAAGCGGGATTCTTCGTGGCCCCAGAATAAATATATGTATATATATTCTTCCCCTATTTGTTGGGTTTCATTGTGACTTGTGAGTGATCTAGAGTGCCTGAGGTTCGAATAATTGAGAACTCACCTGCTAGGTGTCGAGATCTTGGACGGTTGTTTGCTTTGCACACCGCTGATGCTGATGCATCTTGGGTTTTGTTACCCTCCGTTTGCTTTTTCTTTTCCTATATGTGCACACGTACTACCACGCACGCTACAACGCATTCACACATGTACGAATAATACGTCTTTTTTAATACACGCTCAGGAGATAAAAGACCCAACTATCGATGAATTTTGTTAACTTTTGATTAAAAAGAAGTGTGTATGTGCGTAATTATGGGCATCAAAATTTGATACCTGGACTTTATACAATTGATTTAGCACGTAAGCAAGTTTTACGGACCAGCTTATTGCTCACGAGTTATGGAGTCAAATATGGATGCGTGAAGGCACCAAGATTTGAATTTTACAAACACCCGCTTTCAGATTTTCCTCTTCAATTCAAAGAATATTGCGAGACAAGGACATGTTAAAAACTTTGTATTGTACCTCCGATTGTCTTCTCTCTTCTGAAAACGCAACCCTGAAGGGATAGGTTCTGATATTACTAGATCCCGATGAGATCTCCTCGCTGTCACAGGAATCAGATCTTAAAATTTTGCACACCATTGACAATAACTCTGTCTCCAAGTGATAACTTTAATCGACCTGTCTGTCAGAATTAACCAAACACAGCCCAAGATTCCATCTTCAGAAGCAGAGCTCTTGCCAGCTACAACCAGATTTAGTAAGCCATTGCTCACTTGTTCCTGCTGCAAACCTGAAGATTTGGATGTAAGGTTAACCAAAGCTGTGGGGTTCTAATTCGTTTGCCTCGTGCACGTTCAGATGACCGGATCTTGATCTGAAGCGCCAGAACATTGGGTAACATGACGTGACCTGCTTGCTAACGTCATCACAAAATACCACGTCATCAAAATGGAAATGACCTGTTTAGCCCTATATATGATTAGTGATAGTAATATGGTTAATTTTTATTTATAGCAATGCACAAGCATTGAATTGGTAAATGTTAGATTCTTCAAGTAGGCTAGGCCCTATTTGAGGACTGGATATTTGAAGAAGCAATTGGTGAGTATCTAGAGAAGTAGTTTATTTCTGGATTTTACATCTACTAAGTTTCAGAATTTAAAGTGAATTTAAATCATTGGAGAAGGGTTGTAGATTCTAAGATTAGCTGTAGCTGTCAGCAACTCTTCTAAAGAAAACCTATGATTACCTGTCTCAAATTTCTACAAAATAGAAAATGCAAGAAGTAATTCAAAAGTTCAAGAAGGATGCACATTTTCCAAACAATCTGGAGAACTTGAGTTCATCCTTCAGAAGTTTTCAAAACAGCTCCAAATCCCACGGCCTAATCTGCTCCAGGATACCAAATACTCCCTTCTTTCTCAACACACCTCCACAGATGCATTGCAATCCGAAAAATCCTCCCCCTTTGGCTCATAATTAACCTGAGCCACCAATATACACAGTTACACCACATATAGATATATTTGGTTCCCTGTAAGGATGCCAAAAGTCTCCATTCTTTTCATTTTTTTTTCCTACTCCGGCGATGCTAGGCGGCAGCTACGGCGCCGCTGTTGCCGGACTTGTCAGAGCCGCCGCCGCTTTCCCGCTGAAAGCATTTCTTCTCGTTGAGTTCATCCAGGTTCATCTGCTGTTGCCTGCACTCATGGCTGCAGAAGGCCACTTCACCCCTGCATAAATTGAAGAACAAAAACTCAATTATGATTCATTTACCAAAAAAAGTTATATGGTTAGTTTGATTAATTAATGAACTATCTTGTTGCTAGTAACAGAAGGGCAGATCTGCTACTGCGATAGCCTTTTTCTCTTTTCAAAGAAAAAATGCCTCTTGCACTCCAAGAAAGGGGAAATTTTGATTCTTTTCCCTTCAAAAGATAAGGGGAAAAATGTGTTCTTTGTTCATCCGACCGATGCAAGAGTGACACAAAAGTATGTTTATGATTAGCCATGCCCATGACTGTATCTCCAATCATGCAATGAAACCAACTGTTTACATCCTACTTGTACTTGATTCTTGCAAACGGACCGCCGCTGCACAGGTGTTACATTCATGCATACATACACCAGAGTATTTATTAATCGCAAAAAAAGAAAACGATTATAAAGACATAGAGAGAATCAAACGCAATGAACAGATGGAATATTCTACCAAAACAGGAAGAATCTGATCAAACAAGAACTCATTTCAACTTAGCAAAAGGCACGGATCGAGATATGTTTTTCTCTCTCAACATAATATCAGATCATCCAAAACTACTACGGAGTACACACCCAAGAACAAAATAATTAAGGAAGACCTGCTTAAACCAATCAATCCTTAATCTCAAGATCAGCAAGAACTAGCTCAAACAAATCAAAACTGATCAAAAGAACTGCAAATCTTTTGTTTGAAAAATATCAATCTCGAGGAAAGTATGCAAGATTTGACCAAAAGAAGAGAAAAGAATTAAAAACAGATCAGCTTTGCTTGCTTGCTTACATGTATATGAAGGTGTCGCGGCCGGGGCCGAGTCGGCGGTTGCAGATGCCGCACGCCTTGAGGAACGCCGCCGTCTCCGCCACGGCGAAGTCACCGGAGTGCCTCCTCTGCATGGCGCCCCACCCGGGCGAGGGCGCCGCCGAGCCACCACCTCCGCCGCCGCCGCCGTCGCCCCTCGCCGCCCGCGCCGGCGGCTGCCTCCCCTGCTGCTGCTGCTGCTGATCCTCCTCCTCCGCCACCGCGAACCCCGACATGCTCGTCGTCCGCCGCAGCGAGCTGTTGTTCCTGTGCCTCTTCCCCAGCGTCGTCATGCTCCCCCTCCTCGATCTCCTCCAAGTATTTTTCTTCTCCTCCTCTCCTCTTCTTGGGGTGGAAGTGTTCGAGCTCGAGCTCGAGTTCGAGGTGAGGACAGGGAGAGAGTGGGGGAGGAAGAAAAGGGAGAGGGGGTTGGTTGTTAAAAGAGGGAGGGTAGGGGAGGGAATCGGGGTGATCTGGGCCGTCCATTGGAATGTTGGGGATACTTTCCCTCCTCTTCACTGCCGCGAGACTTGACTCTAGAAAGGGTTTTGTGTTGGTCTATGGCATCGATTTTTTTTGTTTATTATGAATTTCGTTTTTTAACATAACACAGACGCTCATAACATACGCGTACTCACACTCATAACGTACGCGTACTCATCCCTAAAAGTACAAAACACGCATATCCTACCTTATGAGTATCTTCGGAAATACAAACAAAACACGCACACCCGAACCTTATGAACATCTCTGAAAGAATAGGTCGATATATCTTAAGATTGACGAATGCAAAACACACATATCCTATCTCTATGAACATTTCCGAAAGAATAGACCAACATATTTTGAGATTGACGAAATCATCACGGACGTCTCACTGTCAACGAATATATTGTCTATCACTAAAAGAATAATTAGCTGTAAATACAAGCACCCGTATCAAGTCTATGACTCTGAACCCGGAAGAACTGCTTTGACCACAAGGAGATTTACGCTCACTTCGCTTGTTTATGACTTATAGTTCTATAATAATTGAATACTTTTGATAATAGGCATTTCAACACTCATGGGATATTTTGTCCATATGTATACGATATGTGTACTGTCATATAAGAGTTTTTCTATTCAACGCTCATGATTAATCAACAAGAACGGTAGTTCTAGGCACTACAAAAATTGATTTTTTTAGACGAGACTCTATTTAGATTGTAGGCGAACCATAACTACTCTCACATATGAAAATTGCTCCTCCAAAAACGGTTCAAAAACCACATACGAAAATCAATTTTCGCAGACGAGCCTCTTACCAGACCCACATACGAAAATATATTTATTTTCACAGACGAACCTGTTAAGTGATCCGCATGCAATTTTTTACCCTATATTTTTCCCCTTCTCTCTGTCTCCATCCTACATTTCCTCTTTTTATTTTCTAAGTGACTAAGGCTTTGTTCGTTCGGTTGAGTTGGAAAAAAATTCTCTTCGTACGGAAAACGAAGCGACTCATTAGCACATAATTAATTAAGTATTTACTATTTTTTTTAAAAAAATAAATTAATATGATTTTTTAAAGCAACTTTCGTATAGAAACTTTTTACAAAAAACACACCGTTTAACAGTTTGAAAAACGTGCGCGCGGAAAAAAAAGAGATGTGAGTTGGAAAAGTTGGGTGAAGAACTCACCCTAAAAGTCTCTTCTCCTTTCCTCCCCTTTCCTCTCATTTCTCACACCACCTCCCCTCCCTTTCTCACACACATCCCCTTCTCACACCTCCCTCTCACTCACACACAGCACGGGAAAGGCCGCCCGGCGGGCTACGACAGTGACGGGAGTGGCCACTGGCCTCGAGTGGATCTGCCTCCCTCATGGATCCGGCGACGCCGACGGCTAGGGAGGACGCGGATCCAGTGATGATGACAGGATGCAGTCCTTCCTCACAGATCTGGTGATGACGACGACGGCGGCAAGTCACCCGATGGCGGATCCGATGGCCCCGGCCCGGGGAGGGGCGGATCCACCGTCACCGGCCTCAGGTGTGAGGGGTCTCAACGATGACGATGATGGTGACGGACTGTATCGACGACGACAATGTATAAGGCATATTTGGGTTGGGTTTCGGGAACTAAGTTTCGACTGAATTTCTTTTTTGGAATTTTTTTTTTGCTAAAATTATTTTTTCAGTCAGCCAGCTTAAGTGTCTGCATGTGAAAATTAGATTTTCACATACGGTTGCTCTACTCGCATGTAAAAATTTGATTTTCGCAGATACCTGGATGCAGACTGGTCATCCACCCACCTACGAAAATCGATTTTGACCGCACGAAAAAAATCTTTTATGCTCTAGTGAGGAATTCCGTAAATCAAAACATACCTTACAAAAATCAATAGAGGAAGTAACGCTGTACATTCTGGTTTTGGAGCAAACCATTGAAACCAGAGATGAGTGAGAGTATGTGTACTTAATTACAGATCGTCCTAGTTGTGCACATGCGGAAAAACAACCTATGGCTAGTTTGAATAGTATGTTAAAAAAAATCAAAATGTACAACCCTAATAGAGAGTATTGGTCAGCAATACTCCCTCTGGTTATTTTTCGTGCGGGCCTCTTAAGTGGCCCGCACGGAAAAATAACTCCCCTTTTCCCTCTCACTCACTTTAAATTTTTCACCTACTCTTTCTTCCTTTCCTTTTTATTCTCACTCTTCTCTTTTTTTCTCTCCACTTCTCTCTTCTCTCTTCTCTCTTCCTCTCCTCTCTTCTCCTTTCCTCCAAGCACGTGGGGCACTGGGCACCAGAGGCGGCCGGCTTGGCGCCGCCACCGACGAGGCGGCGGTCGGGAGCGGGCGAGCAGCGGCGCGGCCCCGCGCTTCCCCGGCGGCGGCCAGGAGCGGCAACGTGGCGGCGGGAGGCGGCAGCGGGACTTCGTGCAGCGGCCGACAGCGGGCCGCTCGGGAGCGGCGCCATCTCCGTCCCCACCAGCGTCGCCGCCAACGACAAGGAGGACGAGGCCGCCGAAAACGGCGCCGCTGGCCCCATGACGACGAGGAGGAGGAGACGGTCGGATCTACGCTGCTCCTACCACCGCGACGGATGGATCCACCGCCTCCTCCATCGTGCGCTCGCGACGGCCGGATCCGCACCGCCACCGCTGCCGGGATAGCTAGGGTTTTTATTTTTTTTGAATTTTTGTTTTTCCGTGCGGTCGACTTAACGCGACCGCATGGGAAGATCTATTATCCCGTGCGGTCAACTTAACTCGACCGCACGGGATAATAGATCTTCCCGTGCGGGCCGCTTAAGCCGACCGCTCGGGATAATCGATCTTCCCGTGCGATTGGGCCGCCCGCACGTGAAAATGGTCTTTTCCCAGACCTTCTCGCGCGTGCGGGCAGGCCTTTCGTATGGAAAGATGACTTTCGACCCACACGAAAAAACCGTTTATGTAGTAGTGTAAGAGCCGTCGCTACATAGCTGACGAATCAACTAATTCTGCACATGACAAACACAAGTTCAGCTTTGCAACCTTTCCTCCTCCTCCTCTTTACCTTTCTTTTAACACATCACATACACACACGTACGTACCATTGTCCAACTTTTTTCTCATGTGTCAAACCTAAACAAACCTTGAAAGCACATATGTAATGCATATGCATCACATCCTACAATAGCTCAACTCGAGATTTTAAAAACAGCTCATGAGAATTAAAGAAACTAGATTTTTTTTAGTTCTGACTTCTAATTTATCTTTTAAAATTTTCAAATACAAACTTTCAAAAATTGGATAAGAGCCTGAATAGTTTAAAATAGCGGAGATTGCTTCAATTATGAGAAGCTCCTCAAATAAAACCAATAATCGGTAGCGAAACACATAGCCAGCCAGCTAGCTTTAGATCGAGTAGCCAATGTCACGACGCATCCCGGCGCCCTGTCCGGCGTGCGTGCTGCGCTTGGCCGGCCAGCCGGCACAGCTGTGCGGCGGTCGGCGAAAGATGGAGAGGGAGACATCTCAATATTGCATGCACAGGCCGCGATCAGCCGATCGATGATCAGTCGCCATTTCATCCGTAGGCACGCACAGCCAGGCAGCAACGATGGTGTCACGGTACGGCGAGCTCTGGGCCTTCCAGGTGGCCATGACGAGACACCCCAGAACACGCCAAGCCGTCACCTGTCGTCGACGAGACGAATTGAAGCTGACGTTCTCTCTCTCTCTCTCTCGCGCGCTCTGAAAGTCTGAATAATTAACCGTTCAATTATTTGATTCCGTGACTCAATGGAGAGAGCATGCACCTCAGCACGGAGAAAAAAATCCTCCCCTGCTAAAGCCTAAAAACATATGGTTGGCCATGGTGTGTTCAGAAGTCATGCATGGTACTAGCAGAGTAGTCACTACGTTGTCGACTAGACAGAGAAAATTTGGTTTGTATTAAAATAGGACCAGGAGATATTATTTTTAAGCATGAATATTTAGACGGCTACCCTTTTTATAATTTTTTTTGCACGTGTGAAAATTAGTTAACGTTGTGGCTGCGCTCATCTGCTCGGATCTCTTACGTCACTAGATGTGGAGCGTATTCTTTGTTGGTTGATTTTTTGTTTATTATATGAGTTATATTCGACACAGTTATATATATCTGTATGCAATTGGATTAGTAGGTAAAAAAAAGGTATAATCACGTTGGCCAAAAAAGAATTGAAAGGTTCCAATCGTTTATACCGCTCTTAGAGTCTAATCCTGTATCGGCCACTCCGTTGAATTGTAAATAGCACCAATGGTGACTAATTTAAATAAAACTGTATGAATAATGTTTGCCTAGTCAGTGCTCACAATACCCGCCAAATAAAGCAACCACAGTACCACACATACCATCCAATGATGCAAGCTAAGACGCAAAAACGCCATACTAGATTCGGCGTCGCAAAAAATCACACGTATGCACGCACAAACACACAATGGCCGGTTTACATGAATGTGATGAGCTCAAAAGCAAAGCTTGAGTAGGCACTAACTGAAAAAAAAAAGCCGAGTTCTCTGGGCCAGCATCTTGTGCCTCCTTTTACATTTCTCAATAGATCTGTTGGTGTCACCCATTAACTCCACTAGTCCAGGACAAACTTTGCATCATGGGGGTATATCATATTATCATGTTTGGAGATGATGCGAGCAAGATAAAGGGGGGTGGAGAAAATGGATGAAAAATTGCAAGGAAAGTGAGCCATGGAAAGATGCATGCATGCATCAGCCATTGAAGTTGTCATCTCTGCTAGGTGGTGAATGGTCTACACA
Source organism: Oryza officinalis (assembly GCA_008326285.1). NCBI lineage: Eukaryota > Viridiplantae > Streptophyta > Magnoliopsida > Poales > Poaceae > Oryza > Oryza officinalis. Next base: position 8,708,098 of record BDMV01000006.1, on the reverse strand, counting down.
TTCTTGATTCTTCATATAATAATAAAGCCCATTGTCATAGGCCAGCTGGGCCCCATTACACGTGGCCGCCACCAAATTGTGGGGCCAGCTCTGGCTTTTTTTACTGTGTCTGGGCCTTCTTCAGGCAATTTTAGGGGTTCACATTGCCAGTGGTTCCACCATGTGTTGCCCCCTGTCCAATGGCTCCGTTGAAAGTTTTGAACATGCTGCATAATTTCTGCAATTTTATATGCAGTTTCAGGCCAAGGAAAAGATGTCCTGTGTGTTATGGTTAATTGGTTATGGTCACTGTATGGCGCAAAACAATGTAAACTTGACTCTGGTTTGGCACTGTCAGAATTTCAAATTAGTTTTTTGCAAGAAACGTCCAAGTGGACAATGTGTCAATGTTAATGCTGTGATACCAACCTTCCAACGGTGAGAGCGCTTTTTTCTTGCTTGATGTCGGAAGCACAACCGCAGCCCATGTCCACCCTGATCTTGAAATCTTCATGCCCAGTGTCTCAGGTTACAACTTCTTCATGCCCGTAATACCAGTGATTAGTGCTCCTAATAATCTAACAACTCCCCTCAAAAGACATGAACAACAATTTAGAGAGCTGTTACATGCAATTTTGTATATCTTCAAGTACAGACATACACATTTTTAACTGACTTTAAGATCCGTGCAACTTATAGAAGTACTGAAGCATTTACACCATTTACAAATAAAAATCCCGTGGAAAAAAATGAATCAATTCATTACAATCAGTACAAAATATAACTCATCTGTTCTCTTTTATCTCACAGAAAGGTACAACAAAACGACAAATTTCTCTGCAGGCTATTTACACTGATGCACAAATATGGTAACGTTTATAGCAGAGTATGGAAAACAAGAACACACTCAACTTCTTATGGATTTTAACTTACACAGATCACCTAACTATGTAGATACTGTCATTTGTTTGACCATTGGAATTCAATTTCCAGGTTCCTATTAGGGCCGCTTTTACTCTCTGGTAGCAAGGTGTATTCGCCAGCAACGGAGCCCAGCATGACAACCCGATCGATCTGGATTGTCACCTTACCAAATGATTTCTGCAACAGCAGTTGGAGAGTGAGGATGCAAGGCAAAGTGCTTGGGTTACGTGCGAAATGGTGTGTATGGGTGCTGAATCTTCTATATGCTCGTAAAAGAAGAACAGATATATGATCTAAAATGGTAAAAATATTATGTCTGGTATTTTCGTACCTTTCCGAATTTGCTATTGTTTTTGCAAGAGATATGAAGCTTCTGCCCCTTCGGAGGGCTGTCAAACGCCCATGCAAAGGCTTCATCCCATTCAGGCGTTGCACCAGTCGAGACGATCTGCATTTCACAGCATGTCAGTGGAACGCAAAACAGGAGAAAAAGGACTAAAGCCACAAAGATAACAATGGTGAATTGGCAAATCAGCTATTATCATTAGGATAAAAATGGCAAACATCTAATTCAAGGTGCAAAGTATCAGCATAACAAAACAGACAGCCACCAACACAAAGGCACTGGAAAATAGAAGTCACTGTAATTTATAGTTTTAATGATAATATTGGAGACAGTTTACATCAGCAAAAAACTTCTGTAGAGAAATACTCCCTCTGTTTTATATTATAAGTCGTTTTGACTTTTCTCTTGATCAAACTTGTTTAATTTTGATCAAGTTTGTAGAAAAATATAGTAACATTTTTAACACAAAACAAACGTACTATCAAAATATATTCAATGTTACCTTTAATAAAGCTAATTTTGTATCATAGATGTTGCTAATTTTTCTATAAACTTAGTTAAACCTAAAAAAGTTTGACTAGGAAAAAAGACAAAGCGACTTATAATATGAAATAGAGGGAGTAGGTAGTATGATGACAACTACGCCATCCGTGAACATTTCCTACAATCATGACTCCCTTTTCCTGACAGGGTTGGTCAATTTTTTTTTCAGTGCATTTGGTGTTCACAGGTAAAACAGAAAAATCTAGAGTAGTGCTATTTTTATACTCCTAAAAAAGTTAGGAATTTTATGGTTCATTTGAGTTACTATCCTTTACATTGGATACCAGTAATAGGATTAGTAACCCTTGATGGACTCTATATCCTTAACCTTGTAAACAATAGAAGGTCCAAGAATCAGAAGAGGTGGGAAAAACATTGAAACAGTAAAACCTTCAACGAAATCCAATTGGGCTCAGCTCAAAAACCAATGTGTGAACTCGATAAGACTAAAATCAGACCAGGTGGTGCAGAGTAAAAGTGGACAAATAAAAAAACTAATCCAAAGAAGATTTTAAAAATGTAAACTGTGGGTCGTAGCTAGTTATCTATTGTTAGCGTGAATGCACGGAATCCCACTATGGATCAACAGCTCTGTAATGAAGAAGAAGAACACAAACAAATCTGTCCATACCTTTGTCAGCCTTGGCGGATTATTTCCAAGAGTAAGCTTGCAAAATGCACTAGGATTTCCAACTGATTGCCTTAGATTGTTGCCACGCTTTATAGTAACTGTCAAAGTACCAGGCAAGCACTGAAGAAGCAGTTCTGCCTTTTCTTGGAACCGAGGTGGGCCAGACTGTATCAAGTACTGAAGTAGAGGAATAGCTTCTGAGGCAGCAACTGACTGAGCTTTAAATATTTCTGCTGCGCAAGCTCCCCATGCTTGTCTAAGAAGATACAGTGAGTCCAGTGCTGCTTCCTGGGTTGCCTCAGAACCAGTCTTAAGAGATGTTACAAGATGAGGAATGCATAAGGTAGCAGGTTCAGTGACCCTTAAGCGAGGGAAGTTACTAAGTAGAGCGTTAAGAGCCTTAAGATACTCCTCATTAGCACTCCCTGATGCCCATATGTCCTTCTCAATTGAAGCTGCATGCAAAACATTGTAATCAGATGTGTAAGTAAATTCTCGGTGTGAGAAAAAAGTGCATATTCAAAGGTTGCCAGAAGAAAAAAAAATTTCACTGAAACGTATACTTAAAAATGCCTCTGTATGAAAGCATTAAAACATATACTCAATGTAATGCAAGGCATAAATGGTCAAACAGCTTGATTCTTGCTAGATATCGTTAAATTAACATGTTCGTATTAAAGGTAATGGCCAAACAATTATCATGAAAAATTAACTAATACAAAGTGAGTATAACAGAAATAAGGAAGTCTTAATTACCAGTTATAACTCTGACTGTTTCACTAGTGGCATACTCTTGGATGGTGTGGTTATTGAATAGAAGTTTAACAAACATTGCTGCCTGAACAGAGGTATCAGGATTGCTTGAACTGATAAGGTCCAGCAGAACCTGGACGCCACCCGATTCTGCAACTGCCCTCTTATTTGCTCGGCTATACATCACTAGATTCTGCAAGGCACAAATGGCTACCACTTTCATCTCTTCAGTTGGCTGGTCTTCAAGAAGATTTACTAGAGCACGGCATGCGGCAACAGCATCAGTAGAACGAGCAAGACCCTCATTTTGGAAAAGATCTCCAAGAGCAAGAGCAGCAAGCAACCTTCCTTGTTGAGATTGTGTCTGAGGATCCAGAAGGTACATGGACAAAGGTGCAATAGCATTTTTAGCAGCCTTCGCCTCCCTTATTCTTACATTGTTCAGAAGTGCTTCAATGAGTCTAGCAGCAGCTTCCTCACATTGATGGCTCCTCAAGAGATCCAACAAAGCTTCCACAGCACCACTCTCAGCCATTGCCTCTGCACTTGTCGAATCATCACTCTCCAATACAAGCAGTGCATTCAGTGCACCAACGACAGTACTTTCTGTTCCTGATCTGAGTAACTGTACTAGTACTGCAACAGGCACCTCAAGGAAAAACTCAGTACTGTACTGCAATATGCTAGACAAAACAGACGCTGCAGATTCCCATACAACATGAGGCAAAGGAGGGTCAGATTGCAACAACACCTTGGACAGCTCAAAAACACCACCCTCCTTTGCAATTGTATTTGGCCAAGCTAATGCAAGGTTAGCAAGAGCTTTTATAGCCCTTTGCTGCAAGTTTGGCAAACCTGATGAAAGAACTTGAATTAGAGGAGGGATGGCCAACTCTGTTATTGTGTCCTTCTGGAGGTTCTCTTCTAGAATAAGATGTGATAGGAGTTCTGCAGCTAATTGTTGCACAGCAGGCGGAGAGGAATTTAGTAAAGAAATGACTGGCTCAATAGTTTGGCGGGGTGTCAAATTGTAATCAGCACGGCATTCAGGATGCTCTAAAATATTCACAAGAACCTGCAAAGTGCTGTACTGCCCCTCAGGACCAATATCTGCCTTGGATAGTAAAGAGAAAAGAGGCTGGACTACTTTGGCTGCCGATGGACCTTTAGCTATGCTAGCATTGTTTGTCAAAATCCGAAGCATTTCTGCCAAAGCAATGCAAAGAAAATCTGGAGCATCATGAAGAATATCTAGAATGCTCTCAATTACACCAGCCTTGACCATTTCCAATTTGCAAGCTGGCCTATCCTTTCCAAGTTTTACCAAAGCTCTAGCAACTGCCTCATGGAGCGTGTAGTTTTTGCCAAACAGAAGGCCAACAAGAGGAATGACTGCCCCATGGGCCGCAACTAATTCTGCTAGTTGCTCATCATCTAGAAGCCTGTCCAGTGCACGGACTACAGAAAGCTGGGCTGGGTTAGCTTCACTAACGAGTAAACCAACCAAAGGCTCCACACACCGGGCTGCAGCTGATGTAGAGCGGATCCTTGTATTTGCAAATAGCACACAGCATAGTTCAGCAGCATCTCCTTTCAACTCAGCTGAAGAATCTGAAGAAAGAATCCGGCACAGGACATCCACTGCATTCATCTCAACATCTGCAACCGCAAGTGCTCTTGATGGATTGTCAGAAAGCAGCCTAACAAGTGCTGATGTAGCTGCATGCTGCTCCCTCTCCATGCCAGTACTCAGAATTTCTACAAGTGGTTGAATAGCCTGACGAGCTGACTCACTATTCCTGACATGGTCTGCAAAAAATAAGCTCTCTAATGCCTTCGCAGCACTGTAGCGTGAATTTCTTCCTCCTAGACGGAGGACTGCCACAAGTTGGTTAACAGTACCAAGTGCTGCTTCATTGTGCCTTATTTCTGCGCAACTAAAAAGAATGCCTAACAAATCAGTTGTAGCTTCTTCTGTTGCATCTTGTGGGCTAAGTGACAAGTATTTGGTAAGTGCCTCTAGGATTCCAGCTTCAGCCATCAGCATCATGTTTGGGGGGCAATCAATAGCTAATTGTGTCAGAAGACCCAACGCCAAGAAAGGAGCACCAGGTCTTTCTGGAATGGGTTTGAGTAGGTCAACAAGAAGAGGAATAGATTTTCTGGAAGTTGCGCCAACCCTGATATCATCAACTCTAAAAAGCCTCTCCAGTGTAATTTGATCAGGATTAGGAACCAACATGAACTCCTCTGATAATTCCAAAAGATCAGCTATATCAACCTCAGCACATCCAAGCAAAGAAATAAGTCCAGTGGCCGCCCCAGAATTAGCAACAGCAAGAAGAGTTCCTCTGCTACCGTTGCAAACCAGACTTGCCAAAGCTTGTGCAGCAAAGTACCTGTATGCTTGTTCATCCGACCTCAACAAGTTTGAGAGCACAGGAATTGAGTGCAATGCTGGATTAGATCGATTTATCTCTCTTTCTTGAAATAGCAAAGCAAGAAGTAAGGCACAGACCCATGCGGTGCTATCTTCTTCACCCTGAAAAGTATGATCATACATTTCAGCAATCACAGCTATCAAAAGAACTTGGCAAGCTATAAATAGTATGTAAAAAAGCAACAAAGTAAAGAAAGAAAAAAGATTTGAGTAGATATCTACAGTCAAAACTAGATATTATCTCATGACAATGAAGAATTGACGGAATCACAGAAAGTCCAATATATTCTGAATACTGAACTAGAACAGGAATGCACAGCATTCCTGTTTCCTATATGTTGTTATTTGTTGCAATTTAAACTTGATGCAATTATAAGAATATTGTTATTGAATATTTGAGTTTGTGTTCAGGAAACCAGCCCAAACACTGGGACAAATGTTTTGTTCCAGATACCCTATTTGTGGCATCAACGGATGTGTAACAACTACAGCAGGGATGCTAGTGCAAGATATATGATGGATCACTAGCTCTCTGCTGAGTAGAAGCAAACAAGCTTCAATACCAAAGTAACAGATAGAACTGGAGATTAATGGATCGAGAATAAATACAAAAGAAGAATGATTGAACACACTTACTGTGTAGTATGTACATGCACAGGTGACGATTGTGCACAAGGACTATATTAATCCTTGAGACTTCAATCAATTCACAGCAACCCCAAGAATTCAACAATACGCATTAACAAAAGACTATTCGATGGAAAAGTATAAAATTTTGTTATAGGGCTTTGATGGTGGCAAGGGATGGAATCCTTTGAGGAGTTAAACTATTCACTCTAGCAATAAACTTTAACTTGGCCTATTAGCTAGGTTCTCCAACAACTTGTTCAATCTAGCTCCCACTGCTTTCTATATGCTACTGTTGCCTAGACTTAATGCATAACTACCAAATTGACATAAAGTTTTCTTTTTCTTGAAACAAAGAAAACCCTGGTTCCAATTCTCATTACAAAAGAGAAGTCAGATAAACCAAAAGAATAATTAACGGAACTACGTTGCCTACGTTGATTTTAGGACTAACTGTAAATTGAGTACATGATGTAAAAATACTAAAGTGCACAAGAGATACTAGCATTCACATACCACATATAGGAATGCATTTTGAGAAATCTTCTCCATAAGCATTTCGACTGCTCCAGCTTCTAGAATTTCAGCCCTTGTTTTGTTGTCATGGCGTGCAAAAACAGCAAGCAGCCATAGCGGAATCATGTTACCTGAGATTACAGCAGTGCGGCACACAGTTTCATCACTGTTGTTATTTTCTTTGGAGTGTCTAGAAATTTTAATGTCTGATATGTTTTCACCACTCCCATTTTCAGAAGGCAAGTTTGTCATATGAATCATACTGACTAGAGAATGGATTAGTTGAATGTACAAGCTTGAGTCACTGAGAATCTCTATCTGCTTCTGACAATGCTCTTTCGCTGCGCAAACAAGAAGAGCACATCCACCAACTTTAACTTTAAGCATGTTGGACCCAATGACTCGCCGTGCAACTGACGATATGCAGCCTGGGATTTCTGAAACCAAACCACCCACAATATCATGTTGATCGGAACAGAGCCTTGATAAAACTTCTATGGCCTTGTCTTGCAATGAAGGTGCTGCATCCGCTACACATGACACAAGAGGAAGTATGGTGTGGGGATTTTCTGCAAGAACTGTCCATGGAGCTTTGGTATGCCCACTTGACACCTTTGGTTTTGATAATAGCACCAGCGCATCAACAACTTCTGATGTTGCAGCAGCTTCACCATTAGCAGCTTCCAAAAGCCCAGCCAGAGCAAGGACAGCACCTGATCGGTTAATAGTATCTGAAAGAGGTTGGTTAATTGGTCGGCACTGTAAAAGGCGAGCTATTGCTGCTGCTGCATGAGTTCTTCCATCAATAGATCCCTCTCTAAGCACATGTGTTATGGGGAAGATAATTTCTTCAAAAGATACTTGCAGAGATAATTCATGATCAAGAAAAAGGTTTGCCAAAGCTCTGGTCGCTTGTTCTGCTACTTCTAGAACTGTAGAATTTGCAAGTAAGACAAGTGGAGCTAATGCATCCCGCCCAATTGCAGCAACATCCTTATTTTGCTTGATTGACAGAAAAATGGCAGCAAGGCAAGATGAGGCCGCCATTAGTATTTTATCTGTCTGCCCATCAATCAGCTTCATGACTGACCAAAGTGTCTTCACTGCAATATGAGTTTCTCGCAAGTCCTTGCGACAATGAAACAGTCCAGCAAGAGCAGATGCTGATTTAGCCTGAGTTTCTTCCTTAGGTGAGTTGAGAATTTTGATCATAGTCTCAACTGCATCATTTGCAGCACTTCCTTCATGCAGAATATCATTAAGTGGTGCCACAGAAAGCAAGCTTTTCAAAGCATCCAGAACATAAACTTTTGACTCAGGTTGTTCACTAGTTAAAAGAGCAGACAACTGACTAATAGTTCCTGTATCTGACTTGTGAATGAGATGATTCAGTGTTTTAGATGCTATCTCCTTTCCATTGTCACTTCCATTTTTCAGAAGCCATAGTAAAGCAGGCACAGCATCAGCACTTTCAACACATGCCCGTATGTCTTCACTGTGGTTGCACAAATTGCCAAGGATGGTTGCTGAATCTTCTTTGGCTTTGGGAGACCCAGTTTCTAAAATCTGAACAAGAGGAGGTATGCCACCAGCAGCTGTGATAGCCCATTTGCTCTCGTCGTTCTCCTTTGACAGAAGCGCAAGCAAAGCAACAGCACATTCCTGCTGCTGTTCTGAGGAAAGACCAAGTAAAGAAATCAAGAGCTGAACACCCTCACGACCTTGCAGAGCCTGCCATAGATCACAATCCTTCTTGCAGAGAGCAAAAAGTGATTTGGTGAGGTCATCTTGAACCTCAGTACCTGCCATGGTTATCAAACCAACAAGCAAGCGTTTTGCATCAGAATCTGCAAGTGTCCTGCAGAGAACTGGATTACTATACAAGCTGGCCAAAGCTTCAATTACACGTTCCTGTACAAGGAATGGCGCCTTAGGCTTAAATTGTTTCATCAGTGTTTTCTCAACGACTAGGGGGTCTGAAGCACTGATAGATTCTGAATTAGTGTCATATATCATCAAGGCTGAGGCCAATGCACCAAGAGTGTCAGCAATCTGTGCAGGTGAAGAGCATGATTCTAGACTTTCACCAAGGCTTGATATTACATAAGATAAGCCACCAGATATATTTGCTAATGCACACATAGCATTTTCTTGCAATGCCTGAGCAGATTCACCTTGCATGAACTCTTTTGATGGAGCAATAGTAGCATTTATAAGAGCAGGAATTCCATTAGAATTAGCTATCTGGCGCCGGGCTTCTTTACTCTGTGCAGAAAGGGATTTGAGAGCACCAGCAGCTTCAGCTCTAATGTAAGTTTCATTACCAGGACCAAGTAACTTAAGGAGTTGTTTTGTAGTTTCTCCAGATAGAACCTTTGAACAAACAGATGAGTCTTCCATCATTAAAGCCCCAAGAAGATTGCATGCATTTGCTAGGGTATTTGCTTGTCCAGAAGCAACCAGCTTTATAAGTATATCAACTCCACCACATTGCACAGTAGCTGACCAAAACCCATCAGTGTTTTTTGATAAATTCTTCAATGCTCCAGTTAGCAGGCCATCCACCAAACTCTCATTCTTGAGGCTAACTTTGAGCTGCTCCCACAGTACAGGAACAACATTTTCTGTTGAGAAAATCTTTGATCCAACATGGTCCCTTATACCACCTTGAGAAACAGCATAAATAGTTTTGGCAGCTGCAGTTTGGCTTTCAGCTGACTTGGACCTGAGAAGAGCAAGCAAGGGAGGGATGCAACCACCAAGCAGAACCTTCACCCTTAGCTCCTCTTCCTTGCAAAGAGACCCCAGGACAGTAGCAGCCAGCATCTTAACACCAGATGAACCAGATCTAAGGAGAGAAACAAGTATAGGGACAGCCTGTGCATGTGATCCAACAGCTCCAAATGTGGTGTCCCGTGTTTCAAGAAGATCCAATAACTGCTTCAGGGAGTTCTCTTTCTCTTGGGTGGATGAAGAACTTTGCCTTAACTGCTCAATACATTGAGCAACGCTTGAAAGTGTCTCCTCATCCTCCACGTTGGCCCGGTTCCTGCAATTACAAAACAATTATGCTTGGTATCTTGGCTATCTACATATCAGGATAATTTTTATAATTAACATACTGTAATTAGTTTCTAAAAGATAGCATTATCAAGGTGCATAACATATTCTCAGTGATTAACTTGTGCATCACATAAACCCTTTTTTCCTTATCTTCAATCTGGTGAAAGTGAAGGTCCCGGAAATGCTACAGTCATGATTTACTCACAAATTAGAAAACCTATTAGTTATACAAAGCTTTTTTTTGGCTAGTTTAACTGCTATGGCTGAGCTCATTTTCCCGATTTCTTCATGCCATTGATGAGAACTTCACAGTGCAAACCAGAAGTGGAATTAAACTTACTTGACCATTCTCATGACTGAGACAGGAGTTGGTGGCTCCGACTCTTGAACTTTGTGTTCCTGTTAATATCCAAGCAAAGGCGGTTAATGTTGAGACTCAAACATGCAACTCAAACATAAATTTTGAACTTTACATAAGCTGATGCATGCCAAAAGTTTATATGCCATAAATCCTTAACTTTACTAAAAAGGCTGTGTAGATCACAAAATCAAATTGCTGACAGACACTTGATTTTATATGCAAAAAAATAAAGTTGAACAAAATTGCAATGAGAGAAATAACAGATAAGAAGTAGAAGATGTGCATTCTCAATCAAACATGGATCCCAGCACTAAGTGAACATTAGTTTTAGTAGATCAAGATCATGCACAGATGAAGTAAAAGATATGCAGCAGCTCTATATATACTTTTGTATTGCTTCACCCAAATAACTACACTACAGAATAAAATTAAGAGCTTCAACTTAGGGCATTTGTGTGGCCCTTGTGTTTGTAGAACATCATTACAAAGCCATCCAATCTCTTTTTCTTCCATTACCAGCGTAAAACATGAATGACCCAAAAGCATGATATTCACATTTTGTTGCTACAGAAAAAATGACAGCATAAGAGTAACAGCTTCCTAGTTCGTCGACCTCAAAGATATAATTGTTGCGAACTGTTGGTATACCCAAGTTGATAGGCCTAGCGCAAAAGCTTTAAAAATGCAGCTGAAATGAAAATCCCCACGCTTAAAATTTGACAAATATGCATGGACATCTTTTTATCAAGTAGACTGAACACTGATCTCACTCTCAAAGCATGTCCTACTGCTGTACTATTCAACGTTTCCCCCCATGATGTCCACATCAGAACCAAACGCAATCCAAATAACTCCGTTAATGTAGACGATAGCACTCCTACAATTCAAGCGACGCTAAGAAAGTGACATGCTGCAATTCTACTAGCTCAGAACTACAGCACCGAGGAGAGCACCAACCAGATCTGCGCCGCCATTGGTTCCATTGAACCGCCATGCTAATGCCGCTGCCATGTTTAGCTGTAACCCCCTTTAGCTGAGCAGATCAGAGTATCCCCCACTTCTTCAGTGCAAAGCTCTCAACCTGAAACCGACACAAGAGCAAAACAAAGCCGCATCAGATCCAACACAAAATCATCCGATCAAGCGAATTATACATCAACCAAGAGCAGATTCCGCCTCGGATTAAACCAATCACCAACGCGTAAACCCCAGATCTAGCACGCACGAGCGCAACAGCTACTCCCAACCGCCGCCGCCAAGTCGATCGCACCCACCTTCCGAATCACCAGACTACCAAACCACTCAAAAAAAAACAACACCGCTGCATCTGCATTCCCCGCGAATTCCCCCCACTCACGACGCGCCCAGCCAGATCACACTCCCAGCCTCCGCTTCCAAACTCCGGCAACCAGCCCCAATCCCACTCCGCAAACCAGCCGCACTGACGCCGCCATTCCCCAGCAACCCAGCCGCCTCACCCAAAACCGCCAAAGAAAACAGCACAAAATTGCCGCGGAAGGAGGGAGAAGCCCAACCAACCAACCAAACCAACCTCTCATGGAATCGCCGCGACGGAGGAGCGAGATTGTGCGAACAACCTCGCCACGCCCGAGGATCCGCGCCGAGCGGGTTGCTTGCTTCGTTCGCCGCCGCAGATCCAGCGAGAGGAGGGAGGCGCGCCGAGGCTGTTACTCTGCCGCCTCCACCGCCTCCTCTTTTTTTTTATTTTTTTCCGGCGATTTAATTCCGCTAATTCCCGGGGCTCTAAAAGGGGCGTGGTTTATATAAGCGCGTAGTGATCTCTCTCTCTCTCTCTCTCTCTCTCTCTCTCTCCCAACGACTGCCGACAGTGGCAGTGGGGAGCGAGTTGGTCCGAAGCTTACACTGCCACTTTTGCAAGATACCCCCTGCATAGTTTAGTATTTGCAATATGGAGTTAGGATACGAAAAATAAAAAATCATTAGCGTATGATTAATTGAATTAAAATTATTACAAACTTAAGAAATGGATTTATCTGATATTTTCAATTAGCTTCTATATAAAAGGTTTTTACATAAAATATGCCTTTAGCAATTTAAAAAAGTGCAAAAGAACCATGCCTATAACCTTGTTAGTTCTTATATACCATGAAGGGGGTAAATTATAAAATTCTGGTTTGGAAGGGGGTGTTGGTGATGATTGTGTTTTTAGATTTTGTGATTAGATTAATTAATAGAGGTGTGGAATTGTTAATTGGGGAGCACACTAGGCTGGTTGAGATGGTAGTTGATTAGTGCCAGTCTGCATGGGCTGGAATGGTTTTGTCTTGTGGAAGACAAAAAATCAACAGGTGGGAGAGGTATCTGCCACCTTCCAAATAGCTGTAAAACCAGTGCCCCACGAGGAAATCGAACACAAACAGTTTGTCACAACACGTTCTTAAAAAACCAGAGAAATTTTTTATGCCCATGTGTTTCTTTTTACAAGCATTACATATATTTTCAGTTGCACTTTTCTTTCAACGAAACATGAATGTCATACGCAATTTATCATGAACTATTGAGTTATACAACGCACTGTTTACTTGGCCTTCTATTGAAATTGTCTGGTCGAAAATTGCCCTATATACCATTTTTCTTATGGCCTTAATAAATCAAGTGAGAAATTTTCTCTGTTCTAACTAGGATTCAATATTTGTTAGAAATTTCAAGCGATATTGTTTGTGTTGCACATGGGTCATTTATCATGGTATCAGCCAATGGCGGTGTGTATATGCAAATCTATCGTGGACTATTAAGTCATAGAGCGTATTGTTTACTTGGCCTTCTATTGAAATTGAAATCATCCAGTCGAAACATTGCCATGAATGGTTTTCTTGATGGCCTTAAATATTTTCTCAGTTCTAACTAGGATTGAATATTTGTTAGAAAATTCATGTAATATTGTTGTGTTGCACATGGGACATCAAGGCATCAACCATCAGCAGATAAACTATCTACACCTCTCTCTCCCGCCAAGAGTACAATATATGCTAATGATGCTCATAAAACACATCTAGTGATCAGTGTTTCCTGTTTGATCGGTGATGATTACTTAAAAGGCATGCTAGTTCCTGCCCTACGTAAGCTTAGAATTGCCTAATCAGAAGGATACCCTACACTGCCGTATAGGTGTCTGGACCATATATACAACTCTGCAAGTGAAAATACAATATTGTCCTCGGGGAGCTCCATCGCCATGTGCGAGAGATGATCAAATAATGCTCATCAATTATTGACCAAGGAATGGTTCACATAATTAAACAAAGCAGCTTAGTGCTAGATTGTTTTCACTGTACGTATTCTGTTACTGTAGCTGGTAAAAATGCTAGTAGAAACGATATAAGATGTTGATCTACCATAAGTTTTATTTACTGGACAATTATACTCCATAAGATGGTGATCTACGATGTAAGATGTCAGCGCATGGTGATGTGTTTTTTTTCTAATGATGGCCTCTTAGAGTTATATATTTTTTCTACTGTATCGATATGAAATATCGTATCGTGTGGTGTTATTCATTTAAAAAAAAGTATACTCTTCTAATTTATAATTGGATCGGAAGTAGTACTCCTCGCTCCGGCCAAAAATATTTGATGTTTATAATAAGATTTAATCAAATTTTTAGAATTCAGACTATCAATAATTTCTCATATGATTCGTTTTGAAGGAATGCTATCTGTAACTTTGTTTCGAGAAGTATTATCACTATATCATAAACTTGTTAGAGTTTATAAATTTGTTCTGATATAAAAATTGATTGTCGAAGCTTTAAAACTTTGATCAAAATCTTGCCTCAAACATCAAATATTTTTGACCGGATGGGTATTGGGTAGTAATAATTCTTGAACAATTACACAGAAGCATTTAACGTTATTCCTTTTTTTCATCTTTCCTGATCTCTCTTGTACGGGCGAGGCGGGTAATTTACCCGGGGGATTTTCTTCCACGGCGACGGCGACCGCGCAACGGCCGGGGCCCCGGGCTCTCTCGCGAGTTGCAACGTTCTTTGGGTGAAGGAGACGGCGCAACCGCTTGGGCGGCCAGGGCATGCTTAGCGATACGTGCTTAACTATTCGATTCTGAAGAGAACGAAATAATGGCGCGTGTTTAGTGCGCACGCGCGTGCGCGAGTTAATCTTGGCCGCATTTGGATGGCCAAATATTTCTCAAAATTCCAATTCAGATTCAAGTGCTGTTTGCCAGCACAGAGTATTTCTGAATTTTCTTTTTTCAGATTTGAGTGTTGTTTTCTTTGAGCTAGAATTCCAACTGTTTTGGGTTTGGCTTAATCAGTAGAATTATTTGGGAACAGTCGGTGTACTCGCTCGCATGTGTGTATACTACACCAATTAACACAAATCGTCTTTAAAATAAGATGACACATAGCCAAGTTCTTTTTCTTTCCTGTGTCCCAGCCTGAACAACATGTGGAGCTGACGATGATGGTTCAGCTTAGCTAGCTAGATCTACCCTTTCAGGCTTTCTCTTCTTTTTTCCCTTTTTCTTCCCCCTTCTCCTTTCTCTCTTCTCGGCTTCTTGCCATGGACTCTCCGACGCATGCACAAATCTCGCCTATCAACGTAGGCCCCGTTCGAAAGGGATTAACTTCCTGATAAAGATAAAGATTATCGTGATACGTTTTTCAAACTGCTAAACGGTATGTTTCGTGCAAAAAAAAAATTTTTTATATGAAAATTATTCTAAAATATCAGATAAATTCATTTTTCAAGTTTGTAATAATTAAAACTTAATTAATCGTACGTTAATATCATCTCGTTTTACGTAAAATACTTTATCTTCATCTTTATCTTTATCTTCAGGAGATTCAAACACCACCTAAATTACAGGATGAAAGTGGGCTAAAACGATATTATTTCTGTGAAACGACCTCAATATGGTCAAGAATTTTCCATATTCATCAATTTACTATTTAATGACGACTTCAATCCAACACAAACGGATATCTGAAAATTAAACCGTATCGGAAACGGTATCATTTTTACGAAAATGATCTCGCACGTTCGGGAATTTTCGCCATAATTTTCAGGCTGGATACTCCCCAACTGACACTCAAAGAGCTCGATACTGTTGGGTAGGTTGAGTTGCCATCTCATCTGAGCAATTCGACTGCTCGCCAACTAAAAACGCTCCGTTTTCCAACGAACCCAACTTTTCTTCTCGCCATCATCTTCATCTACCGGGATTGACCTGACGACCAGCAAATGGCAGGTAGGTAGGCAGGACATTCTTGGCTCTCCTTAGCTCACTCGCATGCATGGACATCCTAATCCCTGAACAAATGGTGATGTGTCAAAATCCATTGATCCTCCTTCATTCAGCTGGAGGGCGATCAACAATTAATGAATTTATTAATTCCTCAGGATCATATGCACCACCATCTTAATTAAACGTGGCTGAAGTGTTCTGTTTTGTCCAGAGCAGGGTCACTGATTAAGTGCCACTGGTTGAATTAGCACGCAGCAGCTGCTCCACAGTGGTTGGCGTGATGAGGAAATGAAAGCAAAAAAAAATTAGACACTGCAGCTGCGATCCTCTTCAGTTCTTCCTCCTCTCTGCAGTCTGCATCTTTCTTTTTCTGCGTGCATGTGACGGTGGGGCCTCCAGGGAACGTGCAGGTACAGTTGGATGTAGCTGACGGCCAGGAGGGTAGAGTACACTCAATAGAAGTAGAATCTTCCGCATGTTGCTCAGAAAAAAGCTTTTAGAATTGAATGGCTGGTTGCAGCATTGCAGCCGGCGACGAGAAAGGAGAACTGTCTCGTGTACTGAACCGTGCGATGCTCACAGCTCAGTGGCTCACTGTGCTGTGCAAGTGTAACTGAAAACTTCTGGTAACTTTCTACAGACTGTACAGTGCAGTGCAGGAGCTATAGGGACTGTCCAGCTGCAATTTACAGCACAGCCACACAGCCGGGCTGATGGCTACTACTTACTTTCTGCAGGAATCAAACTGGCTAGAGGGTGTGAAACAGCACTGTAAATGGCAGCCGAACAACTCTATAGATCGGGCTCCTTTAGAAGAAGGGATTTTCATATGAAATTTATAGGATTGAATTTTTCCTATGGGGCCCGTGGTTTGAAAGATTGAGCTATAAAATTTTCATAGGAATTCTTCCTTTCCTTCAGTTTTTCTATTTCAAACATGAGCTCAAACCTCATGATTTTGATTTTATTTGAGAAGTCTAATGCACCATCCTCTTCATCTCTCCTCTCAACTCTATTCTAGTAATTATTTTGCTGTAGAATTCCTATAGAATATCCAGACGGCTCATTTGACAATTTCCCGTATTTTTAATTTCTATACGATTTCATATATGCCATGGCATTGCTCAGTCTTGTGTTTTTTCTCTTTCTGTTTTTTCAATTCCTGCATTCCAAAGGAAGTGTGTACCTTCTGTCCTCAAAAAAAAAAATCTGTTGAAGAATATAGTATGATGCTATGGCAAAATTTGATGTCCAGCATGCAATTCACCTTTTCTTTTTATAAAATGTAAGTAAAATATTTTGTAGCAAATGGCGGTGCCGTTGTTATTTCCACACAGCTAGTAGTATTTCCACACAGAGGTTCGAATGTGAAAGGGAACTCAGCTAAGTTTGCGTGTCGGTGTAAAAAGTGTGAGTCCATCTCAGAAGTCAGAATTTGTGGTGTAAAGTTGCAACACAGCCAACTGGAGCGTTAGAAGTTCGGCCCCGTTTGCATGGTACCATCAATACCGGGCTTCCCACTTTTCCGGCCCACAATCGAGGAGAAGAGAACTCTAAAAGGACAAAGAAAGTAAGGCCCAACTTTTTTTTCATCCTAATGAGAAACTTAATTTTTCATGTTCTTTAGTAGTAGCTTGTAATTTCAACTTCATTGATTTTTAAAAACTGTGTCATGTAGAATGAGTGGACAAAAAACACGGGGGAAAAAAACTAAATATCACACGTCGTTGGAATTGGAGACAAAACTGATGTCTGAGTGCTCCACAATCTACAGATAATTTAGAGATAACTAAGCCCTTAACAAGATAGAGGAGGAACTACACAAAATGCAATTTCAGATGAATAGTCAGTACATATGCATATACCCTTGTAAGTTAGACTCCCTCCCTCCACAAACATAAGGGATAGCGAGGGCTTCTTCATTTATCCATATATAATTCATTTATCCACAAATATATATAAGGAATTTTAGAACACTATTTTCCGAATCGATCTAACTGCTCCATTTCACTTGTAGTTGTATCGTTAATCTTCTTTTTCTAATCAAGTAAACTGGTAGTTGTATCGTCGTTAGACATCAATTAAATAACTTCCCTCAATCTTAAGATCTACAAAATAATCGAGAATTAATCCCTTGTATTTGTGGATGGAGTAAGTATATAACACATACTTATCCAGAGATTTCAGGTGCTAGGGCTTCTCTTGTACGTACGTAGCTGAAGATATTTCAGGTGCTAGAGCTTATCGTGTACTTAGCTGGAGATAGCAGATTCACTCTGGAACCATAAGCACTAAATGAGCAATGCAAGTTTTTTTTATGAAGGAAATCAAAAGTCTAACCATTCCATCAACATGTATATATCAATTGACCCCAAGGCAAGTTCTTTCGATAATTGAAATCGAACCTTTCCATCAAGATGTATCAAATATCCGGCCAATATCAAGGCAAGTATACATATCCAATTATTTGAATTTCTTTTCCAAGGATGAAACAATCATCCATTGACAAACAACAAACTCTCCAAGCAGCAAAGTGCCACCTCTCTCTATCCGGTATGGATCTCAACTCTCACTACGATGATGACTACAAAATTCTCCCTTTGATTCCTACTACAAAATTATCTCTATGATGGCAACTACAAAATTCTTTTTCTTTGATGGCCACTACAAAATTTTCCTACATGGCCGCAAAATTTAAATTTTTGTTCCCCTCTAGGATCCCAAGAAAATGCAAGAACTTCATCTCAATGCACCATCCTGGGCAGGATCAATGGCATCTTGGGCAGGGAGGACGACGCGCGGATCACATCCTCGTAGCACCCCTCCGAGCACAACAGCGGCGGCAGCGCCACGGCCGGGTGCAGCGACAGTGGCGGCGAGAAGGCATAGCCCACCGCGGACAGCATTGCCGGCGCCGGGGCGCCGGCTATTATTGGGATGACGCGGGGAGCGGTTGCTCGCTCGGCGGCGGTCGCCTCCTCAACGCCATCGTCGCCGCCTGTCGCCGCCGCAGGAGAGACGGGTTCTTGATGCGCGATCGAGAAGCAGGACCGCCGGCGAGGCGGCGGGGGCCGGCTGTCGTCGCGCTGGACGATGTCGAGGACCAGGCGTCCCTCGGCCTTCGTCGCCACGACGCGCCCCCGCGGCGGCGCGGGCTCCATCGAGATCACGAGCCGCCCGTCGGCGGTGCGCGCCCTCGCCAGCGCCCACGGCGCGCTACCGGCACGCCGGAGCGACGGGATCGTCGGCGGCAGCCGCCGGAGCCGCCGCCGCCACCCGTACATCACCCAGCACCCGCCCTCCTCCTCCTCCTCCCTTTCCTCATCCCCGTCACCGCCGCCGGGGCACCCGACCGCGCGGGGCGAGGCCTTGAGCGTGCGCGTGGCGACGTGGCCGCTCGCCGGGCGGGCGGCGGCGCCGTCGGGGGCGATTAGGGTTTGGAGGCCGACGAGGCCGTCGGCGAGGCGGGCGGCGGAGGAGAGCAGCATGGCGGATTCGATTCGCCGCGTACAGGAGGGAGAGCAAGCGAGGAGGGGGGAGTCGCGGTGAGCTCCGGCTATTTCGAGGCGAGGTAGCGCGTGGCCAATCCCGATATCCACATCGGGGCCTCGCGTTGGAGGAGCGGCTTCTTTGGAAAGCGGCGATCTGATTCGGACGACTGACGACCGGATGAGGAGGACGAACCTATTTATACCCCCGGGGTGGAGAGAGGGGCGCAACGGGTAAGGTGTGGCCCACTTGCTAGTAGAGAGAGATAAGCAACGCGTAAGGGATGTGCGGCGTCTCTACTGGACCACTTTAATAATAGAGAGAAGGGGCAACGGGCAAAAAGGTGTGCGATGTGGTTCTATTGGACCACTTGATAGTAGAAAAAGGGAGGCAATGAGCAACGGATGTACGGTGCGTCTTTACTGGCCCACTTGCTGGTAGAGTTACCGTAGGACTAGTGGGAAAGCCGAAATTTAGAGACTAAAGGGGCTGTCACGAGGTTGGTGTGTTGGATAAACCCATCCACGGCTCGATGGACAATAGAGTGAACACGTGGTTGAGATGGTTGGTGTCATGTTAAGGTGGTCAGTTGCAAGAGCAAATAATGAGAATTAACGGATCATGATTCGCATAGCGGCGGCTTACTAGCTTTGCACCTATGGAGTGGCAGTCTTCCTCTTGATCAGTCTTCCTCTTGATCAGTGGTCTCCTCGCATGATATGATCAGAATCTTGGAGATTCGGTTAGATAGCAAGCGTCATAGTGATACACAATCGGCTTCGCGGTGTTAGTCGTCGGAGGGACGCACGTTGTGTGCCAAGAGATGAGGCATCTCGCATGCACCAACCCATGAATACATCGTGCATCTCAATATCTCTTCTTCTCTCCTATTCTCAACTCTGCATCGTTAGTACTGAGCTGATAGGTCCGTAAATGAATATGTCCACTACTAACCTACACAACTAGGCAATATTCCAACAAATACATACTCACATGTAACCATCAACCAATAAAAGAAAACACAAAGGCTCATCGTACTAGTAGCATGAGCTAGTTATTGTTGGGCACATAGCGATTGAGCAAAAGCAAGCTGGTAATCTTTGCAGGAGGAGGTAAAGGATTTGCAAAGTGAAAATATTATGTATGGGGTGGGCCAAGTTAGGATGCGGGGTGGGGGGAGGAGGGTGGGGAGGGGGTGACAGGCACTCCTCGGTACATCGGTGGCTTTGCCACTGCATGAGACGCTCTCCTGACACATGTTTATGACAAATAGACTAGAGGTGTGATTTTGCAATTTAGCTAGTGTGATCCAGATGTGTCTATGACAATAGGCAGGGGGAGTGTGTGTATTGCCCTCTTTCCAATAGAGCTATCACTGACGCTCTCCTGGCACATGTCTATGATAGATGGGCTAGAGATGTGATTTAGTGATTTAGTTTGATCCAAGTGTGTCTATGATAGATAATCTATAGATTTCATTTATTGGCTACTATAGTGAATTTTACAGCCAGATAACGCGTCACGGTTGTATATAATATTAAATAGTGGGGATAACCGTTGTACTAGTTGTAGCAGGATCCTATGGCCACCACAACAATACAATATACAATGGTTGAAAACATCTAGCGTCTAGAATGTAGCAACCGCCATAGTGGTGGCAGAGGCCATGCTAGCAGGCGCTATTTAATTAAGT
The DNA here is from genome assembly GCA_008326285.1 of Oryza officinalis. Taxonomy (NCBI): domain Eukaryota; kingdom Viridiplantae; phylum Streptophyta; class Magnoliopsida; order Poales; family Poaceae; genus Oryza; species Oryza officinalis. The sequence goes on along the minus strand of BDMV01000006.1, from coordinate 8,687,486 downwards.
TCATAGGAGGCTATGAGATAAGTATTGGAAAAAAATGTATATAACATTTTTCAACTTCCTTTAAATATATGCCTATTATACCATAAGCCAACATATATTGTTTGCCTCGACTTTAGTGTGTGTCTCACATAAATGATGAGACTAGCTAAACAACTATCAACATCTTTTTGAAAGTCCATGCCTAATGTGGTCATAATCAATGAGTCTATTGAAGATTGTCACGGGTTACTAGATCATGTCATCTTGAATCACGGCGATGCTTCTATCAACACTTGCCATCTAAAGTTTGTCAATTAGTTTAACCATGAAAAGTATAAAGCGAATGCATGGATCTTTCATGCTCTGTTGGTATGCAATGTTAAGGACTCTGTTCGGTTTGACGATGAGTTCAATCGGGTTATCATCTCCAAGCACTTAAGAAAGTTGGAACTTGATTCCCTAAAGTTAAAGGATAATTTTGTTGATTTCATTAGCTGTGCATTCTTGGAGGAACAACAAATGAGTTATTGTATCGTCTCTGGAAGTAAGATCGTATGAAATTCACCGTAGTATCTAAGAATGGAATATATGGTTTTCAGGATAGATAAGGTTGGTGATTTGACTGTCCACATTCGCATTTGTGTCCCAAACCTTGTGTCACTATCACCACTTCGATTTGAAGGCTGGACACCACTATTTGAAAGCATGCCATATTTGGTATCTGTAACTATGATATTTAACAATGCGTGTATGTACTCTAACTTTTTGGACTATGGCGATGAAGCCTTTGAGGGTTGCTATGCCATTGGTGATCACAAAATTGGTTCTCTGTTTTGCTAGCAAGTGCTATTTAATTCAAGTTCATAGTAGGCTATGAGATAAGTATTGAAAAAATGTATATAACATTTTTTGTAACTTCCTTTAAATATATGCCTATTATACTATAAGCCAACACATTGTTTATCTCGATTTTACATTGAACACATTAAAGTGTGTATCACATAAATGATGGGACTAGCTACACAACTATCAACATCTTTTTTTAGAGAAACACATCCAAATATAAATGTACTATAATTGTAGTATTGTTTGTAATTACAACTTGTATGTTAACTTGCATAATGAAAGTGCACAAAAGTGGCGCTGCTCAATTTTCCTTACAAGATTGGCGCTGCTTAGTTGGCCACGAGCGCACTTGTGATTGCCATGTCATGGGATCGATCCCCACCATTGCACGCACCTATGAATTTTTCCGTCTTGCCCGCATGAATCTTGATGTCTCACTCGCATGAATCTTGATACAAATCGACAGTCCATGAATAGGCAGTTTTCCAAACAAAAAACCATTAACCGTTTTTAAGCATATATGTAAATAATTTAAATTAATTGTTTCCATGAAAGTCATGGGGACCTATCCACTATCTGCTATACTAAATATATATAATCCACAATTTTCTACTGTCCACTTTTTAGTGCCTTAACCATAACCAATATATAAATGGTTTCAGAGCATGCGATTTTTTTGTATGTGAATGTCTCCAATTTCACTTCTGTGGTTGTATAACAAGAAGTCCATATCACGTTAGCTAGGTTCCTTAAACATTAGCTATGTTCTCTAGTTCATGATGTCATATCAGATTTCTTTTTTAAAACAACATAGAGAATACTCGAATAGTGGTTTCATTCTTTTCCACTTTTTTTATAAGAAAAAGGTAAGATATACCATTGCCAACATAATTAATTTTACAAAGCTTGATATAGCTGGTCTTCGTCAGAGGGATTAGCTCTGGCACATGTGGAAAACCATGGGACTTTGACCGATAAGGGGTTTTGGGTGAGCTTGATATGCCAGAAGTGGTTGGGAGCGAATAACACAAGAGAAGCATACATCTTCAGCCTCTAGAAGGATAATAATCCTACTCCTTTCTAGATCACTATGTGTGAAAAATCTGTACAAAGTTGGGAGCTCTTGAGCTTGCTAGAGCCTAGTTCTCACCGATTCTAGAAGCCAACCCTCTCTAACGAGCTCCGGTTGGGCTTTTATACCCAACCGCCTCTCTCTCTCTACAAAGAGTATTGTACATAGTCATAGTTTGGTTCAACTCTTCGAGCTCCATGCCGGTTTTGCTGTAGGAGCAGAACTTCACGTGGGACTCCATGTCGGGTAAACCTGCAGGGTCTCGTAGTTTCCACCATGACCGTGTGAAAATAAGAACTTAGACACGGGCTATCCCACCATGTTAAATGAGGTGAGACAGCTTGAGAGAATCTATGAAAAATATAAATAATTATCTGTGTTAGATACAGGCTATCTCAGACATGGAGATTTCTAATGGTCTTTGTGCAAAATAGAAAGATTGGCATCGACTTTTGGGGCTTTTTACAAGGGCAACCAACTATGGGGCAGATCTATAAGTGTCACACAACTTGGGTGCATTGGAGCAAAACTTGTATAATCATTGTTTGAAAGAGCAAATAGTTAATATCCTTGTATGTACGGAAGAATAATATTCTGCATTTCCTTACCTTTCCATCTGTCACATGCTTTCTTCATTTTATAGACTTCCCCACCTATCCATCAGAATGGCTGAGTAGCAAAAAAAAGTTAACAATGGGGCCATGGAAACCGTTGGCACAATCAACGATCTCCCAAGTGATGTCCTAGAGTACATTCTCTCTTTCTTATCAAGTTGTGCGGACATGTGTGCTCTCTCAAATGTGTCGCTATATTTGGAAGTCCGTGCCAATGTGGTCATAACCAACGAGTCTATTGAAGATTGTAGATCATGTCATCAATTACTTTAACCATGAAAAGTATTAGCGAACGCATGTATCTTTCATGCTCTGTTGGTATGCAATGTTAAGGAACTCATGATTTCTATTCGGTTTGACGATGAGTTCCTAAAGATGGCCAATCGGGTTATCATCTCCAAGCACTTAAGAAAGTTGGAACTTGATTCCCTAAAGTTAAAGGGTTTTTTTTATTTCACTAGCTGTGCATTCTTGGAGGAACTACAAATGAATTATTGCATCATCTCTGGAAGTAAGATCATATGAAATTCATCATAGCATCTGAGAATAGAATATATGGTTTTCAGGACAGATAAGGTTGGTAATTTGACTGTCTACATTCGCTTTTGTGTCCCAAACCTTGTATCACTATCACTGCTTCGATTTGAAGGCTGGACACCACTATTTGAAAGCATGCCATATTTGTTATCTGTAGCTATGATATTTAACGATGCGTGTATATACTCTAACTTTTGGGACTGTGGCAATGAAGCCTGTGAGGGTTGCTATGCCATTGGTAATAACAAAAATGGTTCTCTGCTTCTTGACCATTTGTCGTGTACTACTCACTTGGATTTGATAAATGACTGCAGATTGATATGCTTGCAAGAAAACGCAAGAAGGCTCGTGTAATTAGTAGCATGAACTAGTCACTGCTGGGCACATAGCGATTAAGAAAAAGCAAGCTCGTAATCTTTGGCAGAGAGTGAAGGATTTGCAATTCGAAAATATTGTGCACGGGGGTGGGCCAAGTCGGAATGGAGGGTGACAGGCCCTCCTCGACACCCCGGTGGCTTCGCCACTCCATGAGACGCTCTCCCCACACATGTCTATGACAGATAGACTATAGGTGTAATTTAGCAATTTAGTTAGTGTGTCCAGATGTGTCTATGACAACGGGCAGGGGGAGTGTGCCTACTGCCCTCTTTTCAGTAGAGCTGTCACTGGACACTTTCCCTGCATATGTATCTATGATAGATGTGCTAGGGATGTGACTTAGTGTTTTAGTGCAATCTAAGTGTGTGTATAATAGATAGACTATAGATTTGATTTATTGGCTAAGTGTAGTGAATTTCATAGCTTGATAACGTGTTGCAACTATATATATAATATTAAATAGTGGAGGTAACGGCTGTAATAATAGTAGCGGAAAATTACGGCCACCGCAACAATACAACAGTTCAAAACAGCTAGTGTCTCCGCAATAGCGGTGGTAGCGGCCATGATAGCAGGTGCTATTTAATTAATCTCATAGAGGCTAAGAGATAAGTATTGAAAAAAATGTATACAATATTTTTGCAACTTCCTTTAAATATATATATGTGTATTATACGAACATACATTGTTTATCTCAATGTTAGATGAAACACATTGAAGTGTGTATCCCATAAATGATGGGACTAGCTATACAACTATCAACATTTTTAATTTAGAAAAACACCTTCAAATGTAAATATAATATAATTGTAGTAATGTAATTACAACTTGAATGTTAACTTGCATACGAAAGTATGCAAAACGGCACTGCTCAGTTTGTCTTATGGGATTGACGCTGCTTAGTTGGCCACGAGCACGCACCTGCGCTTTCCAGCTCGTGGGATCAATCCCCTCCATTGCACACACTTCTATTTTTTTTGTCTCGCTCACAAGGATCTTGATGTCTCGCTCACCGGAATCTTGATGCGAATTTGATAATCCACGAATCGACAATTTTCCAAACAAAAGACCATCAACAATTTTTTAGTAGATCCATAAATAATTTAAATTAATATTTTATATGAAAGAAATGGGGAGATATCCACTATCTGCTGTACCAAATCCAATCCACGATGTCCTACTGTCCGTTGTTTAGTGCCTTAACCATAACAATATATAAGTGGTTTCAGAGCATTAACCATAACCAATATATAAGTGGTTTCAGAGCATGGGCTTTTTAAAGGTGAATTTCTCCAATTTTCACTTGTCTGGTTGTAAAAAATGAAGTCCATATTACATTAGCTACTATCCTTAACACTGGCTACGTTCTCTCTTTCATGTTGTCATATCAGATTTCTTTCTTAAAACAACATAGAGAATACCCGAATAGCATAATTAGTTTTATTCTTTTCCACATTTTGTATAAGTAAAAAGGTAAGATATATTGCCAGCATAATTAGTTTTGCAAAGCTTGGTGTAGCTAGATGGTCTATCTATATAGGAGTATGGTGAATGATGCTAAAGCATCTATGCCCCTGTTGTTAATTTTGGTAATTAATGACAAGCACTATTTGTGGACTAACATTTGTATTTGAGTTATATATTATGAGTTAGGACCACATGATACATATTCCATGGATGATCACCAAGGATTAAAATTGATGGCGCAAAGCGATAAAATGAGGATGGTAGATTAGCGTTTTAATTTTAAATTGATCGAGGCATTGGGCGATCAAATTCTTTAGATTTGTTTATAGCTTTGTCATACTATTAAGATGGGTAATGACTTGAACTTAGAGTTGATCAAAATGCCACATTAGGTCATTTGCATTTGGACTTGGTTCACATCTCATTCTTATGCACTCCCTGACCAAGGCCGGTCTGACCGGAGGCCCCATGCTGGTCTGACCGTCTTGTGTGGGCCGGTCTGACCAGGCCTGGCTCGGTCTGACCGGGGCCCCTCTGAGACGGTTGAATGTCAATGGCTTGGCGATCCAAAGCTGCCAGAGCCGTGGCCGGTTTGACCAAGCTCCCGGCGGTCTGACCGGCCGGACAACGCCGGTCTGACTGGCCTGCCTGCCCAAGTGCATTAAATGCACTATAACGGCTACTTTTCTAGCTGTTACAATTGTGGGTGGTCTGACCGACCACCCCATGGCGGTTTGACCGATAGGCAACAAAGTTGAGGATTTCGACCCCAACGGCTAGTTTTGGTTGGTGGGGGAATAAATACTCCCCCACCAGTAGCAAGGCTGCTCTCTTGGCACTTGCTTCACTTGCATACACCCTTTGCATTTACTCTCACACACTTAAGTTTGTGTTCATCCATTTGGTATGTTGGAGAGTTGATTGAGCCAAGAACAAGTGCATTGCTTCATTGTAGAGCTAGTGTGGCACTTGATCATCTCCGAGCCGGGTCATTACTTGTTACTCTTGGAGGTTGTCGCCTCCTAGATGGCTTGTGGAGGTTTTGCCCGATGACCTCTCCAAGGAGATTGTGGAGAAGGCCCAATGCTAATTTGTGAGTGGTTTAGAGTTCACCACCTTCGGAGTGCAGGAAGAACTACCCTATTGATCAAGGCTTGGGTAGTCCGCTTCGTGGGCCGGCTCCCACCTTGCCCACCCTTGACGAAGGGGGCTTGATGTGGCTTCGTGGTTTGAGTGGTGAAGTTGGGCTTGCCTCAACGGGGACATAGGAAACCAGCGAGTTTTTGAACCTCGGGTGAAAAATTCCTTGTTTCTTGTCTTATTTACTTATTGCATTTACATTTGTGCAATTTATATTCGTAGAGACTTATTTGAGCCCATATCACCCTAGGATTGCAAAACATAATCTAGTTGCTTAGTTAGTTTCATCCCTCACCAAGCCTAGCAACTTAGGTTAATTTTGATTAGGTGTCATTGATTTTAACAATCGCCTATTCACCCCCCTCTAGTCGATATCACAATCCTACAAGTGGTATCAGAGCTTGGTCTCTATTGATTGGGCTTTACCGCCTAGAGAGAAAAGATGTCGAACGAGGGGAACCATGTAGGGAAGGCCCCCATGTTCAATGGCACAAATTATTACACTTGAAAAATTAAGATATCTACTCACCTTAAGGCCATGAGCTTCCACATATGGATTATTGTTGATGTAGGTTTTGCAATCACCAGCAATGTGTTGACGGATGTTGATCATCACAATCTCCAACTCAATGCTCAAGCCATGAATGTTTTGTTCAACTCTTTGAGCCAAGAGGAGTTTGATAGAGTTAGCAATCTTGAGACCGTTTATGAGATTTGGAACAAGTTGAGTGAAATTCATGAGGGCACAAGCGAGTACAAGGATGCCAAGCTTCACTTTCTCAAGATACAATATGAGACTTTTGGCATGTTGCCCGATGAGAGTGTGAATGACATGTATGGAAAGCTCAATGTGATTGTCAATGATCTCAAGGGACTTGGGGCAACCTATAGCGATCTTGAGGTTGCTCAAAAGATGCTTAGGGCTCTACCGAACAAGTATGAGACTCTAGTCACCATGCTCATCAACTCTGACATGTCAAGGATGACACCCGTAAGCCTCTTGGGGAAGATCAACACAAATGACATGTACAAGTTGAAGAAGAAAAATATGGAGGAAGCCTCACCATCCAAGAAGAAAAGCATTGTTCTCAAGGCCGAAGTTGAAGAGAAAGGAAAGGCCAAGGTGGATGAAGGTAAGAATGACTTGGAAGAAGAGATTGCACTTCTTACAAGAAGATTCAATGATCTCTTAGGAAGGAGAAAATTAAAAGGAAGAGACTCTAGCTCACATAGAAGAAGAAGTAGAAGACCCAACAAGACCCTTTCCAACTTGAGATGCTTTGAGTGTGGTGAGAAGGGGCACTTTGCTTCCAAGTGTCCTTCAAGATGAAGAGAACAAATCATCAAAGAAGAATAAGAGTGCAAGCAACAAGCTTATGAAGAAACTTAAGAAAGAGGGAAAGAAGATTGAGGCTTTCATAGGACAATAAGACTCAAATAAAGAGAGCTCCGGGTCACAATCCGGTACCGACGCCGACGATAGTGATGATGATGGAAGTTCCAATATGAAGATATGGCCGGAGTCACCATCAAGGAGGCGCCATCACTCTCCTCTGCATTTTGCCTCATGGCAAAGGGCTCCACTAAGGTAACATCAAGTAGTGATAGTGAAAGTGATGATGATCATGATGATGTTACTTACGATGAGCTTGAGTGCATGTTTAGAGAGTTCCATACTTATAGTGAGAAAGAGATTGTTAAATTCAAGGCTCTAAAGAAGGATCATAAAGATTTCACATGAGAGACTCACCATTTCTCATGAGAAACTTAAGGAATCTCATGACACTCTCCTTTTCACTACCCAACATGGAGCTCAAGTGAATGTTGGTATATCTTATGATTTGCTTGATGATAGTGCTCCTTGTCATATTGATCATATTGCATCATCTAGCATATCTACTTCTTGTGATGACCTTATGGATATGCCTAGTTCTAACTCTTGTGTTTCTATGTGTGATTTCTTACTTATTGTGGAGAAACAATGAGCTTAAGGAGCAAGTGGCCAAGCTCAACAAAAGCTTGGAGAGGTGCTTTAAGGGTAAGAACACTCTAGACAAAATCTTGAGTGAACAACAGTGCATTCTTAACAAGAAGAGACTTGGATTCATTCCAAAGAAAGGTAAGAAACCTTCACACCGTGCCATTCACTTTGTCAAGAGCAATGGTAAGTATTGTCACAAGTGTCGTGAGGTTCGGCGTATGGTAAATGATTGCCCCGGTGGTAAGCCTTCTAAGACGTGCATGTTTGATTCTCATTATATGCTTAGGAGGGCTCATGATGGCACCATTTATGCTAGATATGTTGGTTCTCCTATACTAGGTGGTAAAAAGAATGTTATTTGGATGCCTAAAGCTTTGGTCTCTAACCTTCAAGGACCCAAACAAATTTGGGTACCTAAAAGAGCTTGATCTTTTTTTGTGGGTGAACTACCACATTGATGGGAACCATTGGGTGCTTGATAGTGGGTACACTCAACACATAACCGGTGATAGGAAGATGTTCACCACATTTGAATTAGGCAACAAAGAACAAGAGAGAGTGACTTTTGATGATAATAGCAAAGGAAAGGTAATTGGATTAGGTAAAGTTGCTATCACCAATGATCTATCAATCTCAAATGTCTCTCTTGTTGAGTCTTTAAATTTTAATTTGCTTTTGGTTGCTCAAATTTGTGATCTTGGTTTGTCATGCACATTTAACCCTCAAGATGTTCATGACAAATCTTGTGTGTTTAAAGGCTTTTGTTATGGAAATCTTTATTTGGTTGATTTCAACACAAGTAATGTAAATTTGAAAACGTGTTTAGTTGCAAAAACTTTTTTGGGTTGGCTTTGTCATAAGAGGCTAGCTCATGTTGGTATGCATCAATTGAGCAAACTTTTAAAACGCGATCTAGTTGTGGGCTTGAAAGATGTGAAGTTTGAGAAGAACAAACTTTGTAGTGCTTGTCAAGTCGGCAAGCAAGTTGCATGCTCTTATCCTTCCAAAAGTATCATGTCCACATTTAGACCATTGGAGCTCTTACATATGGATTTGTTTGGTCCAACAACCTATAAGAACATTGGTGGCAATAGTCATTGTCTTGTTATTGTTGATGACTATTCTCGATACACTTGGGTATTCTTTTTGCATGACAAGTCTATTGTTGCCGAGCTTTTCGAAAAGTTTGCAAAAAGGGCTCAAAATGAATTTTACTTTTCTCTTGTGAAAATAAGGAGTGACAATGGTTCCGAGTTCAAAAATACCAATATCGAGAACTATTGTGATGATCTTGATATTAAACATGAACTTTTCGCTACCTACTCACCACAACAAAATGATGTAGTGTAGAGGAAAAATCGCACATTGATTGAGATGGCAAGAACAACGTTTGATGAATATTGGTGTTTCTGATTCGTTTTGGGCAGAAGTCATAAACACCGTGTGCCATGCAACAAATAGGCTTTATTTGCATCGTCTTTTAAAAAAGACTTCCTATGAGCTAATTGTTGGGAGAAAGCCTAATGTTGCCTATTTTTAAGTTTTTGGTTGCAAATGTTATATTTACTGAAAGGGTGTTAGACTAACCGAATTTGAAAATCGGTGTGATGAAGGGTTTCTTCTAGGTTATGCCGCAAATAGCAAGGCATACCGTATCTACAATAAGAACAAAAATATTGTGAAAAAAATCGCTGATGTTCAATTTGATGAGACTAATGGCTCCCAAGAGGGCATGAGAATTTGGATGATGTAGGTGATAAAGGCTTGATGAGAGCTGTGAAGAACATGTCTATTGGTGACATCAAGCCCATTGAAGTGAAAGATAAGTCATCTACCTCCACTCAAGTTGAACCCTCTACTTCCGCTATGCCAAGTCAAGCTCAAATTGATGCGGAGAAGGACAAGGAACAAAATCCACCTATGCCACCAAGGATACACAATGTTCTCTTCAAGGATCACCCAATTGACCAAAATTTGGGTGACATTAGTAAGGGTGTTCAAACTAGATCTCATGTCGCTTCTATTTGTGAACATTACTCGTTTGTTTCTTGCCTTAAGCCAAAACATGTATATGAAGCTTTTGGTGATCCGGATTGGGTGAATGCTATGCATGAAGAGCTCAACAACTTTTCAAGAAACAAAGTGTGGACTTTGGTTGAAAGACTTAGAGAACACAATGTTATAGGGACAAAGTGGGTTTTTTGGAACAAGCAAAATGAGAGCGGGTTGGTGATAAGAAACAAGGCAAGGTTAGTGGCTCAAGGTTTCACACAAGTTGATGGTTTGAACTTTGGTGAAACTTTCGCCCTCGTGGAAAAGCTCACAATGTTATAGGGACAAAGTGGGTTTTTTGGAACAAGCAAAATGAGAGCGGGTTGGTGATAAGAAACAAGGCAAGGTTAGTGGCTCAAGGTTTCACACAAGTTGATGGTTTGAACTTTGGTGAAACTTTCGCCCTCGTGGAAAAGCTTGAAGCCATTCGTATCCTCTTTGCTTTTGTATCATGTTTTGATATAAAGTTTTTTCAAATGGATGTGAAAAGTGTTTTTCTAAATGGAGAAATTGCCGAACTTGTTTTTGTGGAGCAACCACCCGGTTTTGAAGACCCTAAAAATCCTAATCATGTTTACAAACTCTCAAAAGCTCTCTATGGCTTGAAACAAGCTCCTAGAGCTTAGTATAAAAGATTGAGAGATTTTATTTTGTCAAAGGGTTTCAAAATTGAAAAAGTTGATACTACCCTTTTCACAAAAATCATTGGTGATGATTTCTTTGTATGTCAAATTTATATTGATGATATCATTTTTGGTTCTACTAATGAGGATTTTTGCAAGGAGTTTGGTGATATGATGTCTAGGGAATTTGAGATGTCCATGATTGGAGAGTTGAGCTTCTTCCTTGGACTCCAAATCAAGAAACTCAAGGATGAAACTTTTGTGAACCAAATCAAGTACATCAAGAACCTACTCAAAAGGTTTGGCATGGAGGATACAAAGCCCATCAAGACTCTTATGGCAACGAATGGCCACCTCGACCTTAATGAGGGAGGTGAACCGGTAGATTTAAATTTTTATAGCTCTATGATTGGTAGCTTGCTTTATCTTACCGCATCTAGACCGAATATCATCTTTAATGTTTGCATGTGTGCACGGTTTGAAGCCGCTCCTAACGAGTGCCACTTAGTGGCTGTGAAAAGGATTCTAAGGTATTTAAAGCATTCCTCAACAATTGCTTATGGTACCCAAAAGTTGCTAAGTTCAAGCTAGTTGACTATTCCGACTCGGATTATGCCGGTTGCAAAGTGGATAGAAAGAGCACATCCGGTAGTTGCCAAATGCTTGATAGATCCCTTGTGTCATGGTCGTCTAAGAAACAGAACACCGTAGCCCTCTCTACCGCCGAGACAGAACATGTTTCGGCGGGTAGTTGTTGTGCCCAATTACTTTGGATGAAACAAACCATGTTGGATTATGGCATAAACTTCACCAAAACCCCACTCCTATGTGACAATGATAGTGCCATAAAGATAACCAACAACCCAGTCCAATACTCAAGAACCAAGCATATTGACATTCGTCACCACTTCCTAAGAGATTATGTCGCTAAGAGTGACATAGTCATAAGCCACATAAGAACCGAAGATCAACTAGCCGACATCTTTACCAAGCCTCTTGATGAAACCTGCTTTTGTAAATTGAGGAATGAGTTAAATGTCATAGATTTCTCTAATGTTGCTTGAGATCATGCACCATGGTTACTTTTAGTTCATATTGCCTATTTGCTCTTATTGGCTCTTCTCTTTGGATTTATTGCTATTTGGCTCTTCTTTGCGAAAATGGAGCTTGTCACATTAAGGGAGAGTATTGTACTTCTTACATGTGCATTACTACTCCCTAAGGGTGAGCAAAACAACTAAAGTGCTAGAAGAGTCTTCAAAATGCCCAAGTTGACCAAAAGTCAAAATTCTTGAAAAATCAACTTAATTTCAAAACTATCTCTTGGAAAGTATTTAAAAAGGTTCATAATATATTTTTCAAGCCTCATGTTGCAAGAAAAATAAAATTTGGTGGAAAAATGCCCTTTTTGGCCCTCTTTCGAAGAAACTAGATTCTTAGTTTTGGCCAAAACGGAATTTATCTCCAAAATGAGTTTGAGAAAAAATTTGAGAAAAGTCTTAAAACAAAATTGATAGAGAGAACAATTTCAAATGTTTTTGGTATTCAAATCTATTTCAAAAATCAAATCTTTCAAAAGTTATTTGAAATTCAATTTAGCCCAAAAACCCCCCTTAGACCATAAAAGGTCACCTCTTAGCATTTAAGTAAGTTAAATTGCAAATATTCATGATTCTCAAAATATTATGAATGATTGGCAATATTTCAACTCATACATGTTAAATTGCTCCAAAATAAAATTTTATTTGGTGTTTTTGTGTGTGGGGATGTCAGTTGTGCAAGGGCTGTGCATAGTCGATAGGGGGCAAGGCGGTTTGACCGGCCATATAGGCCTGGTCTGACCAGTCTGGTGCCAGCGGTTTGACTGGCCGCATAGGGCCGGTCTGATCAGCTGGACTTGGTGGGCCTAGAAATTTTCTCTCCTCTTCTTCTACCCGACCCTATCTCCTCCCCATTCAGTTCCTCTCATCCCCAACCCAAAACTCTTCATCTCTCTCCTCTACCAAACCCTAACTGCATCCCTTCACCAAATCCTCGCGGTTTAACCATGGATTTCGCTTCAGTTACACCATAAGTGATTCTCCTCCACCTCCTCTCTCTATTCCATGGATTATTTGCTCTTTTGATTGATTTTTTGATCCATGGCATGGAACCCTAGGTGAAGGAAGTGGTGTTCTTCAATTTGCACCAATAGGGGGTAGCTTCTTTGTGTGATTCATCCCTTCAATCCGGTAAATCATTTTTTCTCTTGTGCTTGATCTCAATTCAATTTATTTCATTATTAGGGTTAAGGGTAGTTTTTCCTTTCTTGTTCAAATCTTGTTGAAATACACACTCCTCTTGATATACATGTCCTTGCTCTATGAAATATTGTTCTAGCATGTTTAGAATCATTTGAGTAGAGGTGGAGAAAGTTTGTCCTTATGCTCCTGTCAGTGGCGGTCTAATCGGCCCATTGGTGGTCTGACCACGGTTGTGCCGTCGGTCTGACCGGCCTGTTGCCAGCGGTCTAACCGACGCTCAGCCGTCGGTTTGACCGGCCTGTTGCCAGCGGTCTGATCGCCCCTGACAGGAACTTAGCAATTTTCTCTTCACACCTAAAAAAGTGTTCTCTAAATATTCGCTAATATCCTCTTTTGCTCCTTGTATCTAGTGATGGCACCTCGGACTTGTCGTGGTCGTCATACGCCTGTGCAAGATTTCGAGAGTGAGCAATAGGAGTCCAGTGCATAACTGTATGCTCAAAGTGAGGAAGAAGAAGAAGAGGGTGTTGAGGTGGACCAAGATGAGGGTGATGAGAATGATGATGGGAGTGATGATGACAGCGATGATGATGAGGATGAGGAGGAAAGTGATGATGAGATGGAAGTTGATCTGTCGATTCAGTTTGTTCTAGACCTAAGGAATCCCATCTAGTACACCATTCTTAGGCACCATGATCAATTCCAAAGAGCAAATGATTCCAATGATCCAAGGTTCCATACTTTCTTCCAGAAGGCTATTTTTGAGAATATATACAAGTCGAGCAAGGCTCTTGCTGACCACAAGTGGATTTCTTGGAAAAACATAAATGAAACCCCTGAGTTGGAAGGTTTGCAAACTCTTTTTAGGGAAGTTGGAATTGATCGCATTGTGACCTTGAGGCAGGACTATGATGAGGAATTGATTAGACAATTTTATGCCACTGTGTGGGGTCCGGTGATTTTGATGCTTTGAAATGGATGTCGGGCACCGTTCAGTGTTCTATTGACATAAGGGAGTTCAAGAGTCTTTTGAACATCCGGTTTGGCAGTGGTGACAATCTTCATGAAGAGCATGCCCACAATCCGTTTTTTATTGATGATCTAGCTCAGTTTTATGAGGATGGTGGGAGGCACACTTATGGAAAAGTGGCAGGTTTGAGGACCCTCCCAAGTGTGATGAATCGGATTATGAGGGCCACTATTCTCCCTCGTTGTGGAAATAACGATGACATTCGGGGAGTGGCTTGGCATGTGATTGATGCCATTATGCAAGGCCGGAGATTCGACGTGATTAATCTTATGATGCAAGAGATTGCAATCTCAAAGGGGACCTTCAGATGAGGCATTTACTATGCCCCTTATATTATGAGATTGATTCATGCAAAAGTTGGCAATTTGGGTGGTCCTTTGATACAACATAAGCAATATAAGCCTCGCCTCCAAAATGCATCGTCAAGGGGTGTTAGAGTGAGATCATCTACCTTTGTTCAAGGGGAAGGCTCTAGTGCGGCTCAACATGCTCCTCCACCTCCACCTCCTCCTCAAGGTTTTGAGTTCTTCACACCTCCTTATGCCTACTTTGGAATGCCTCCAAAAGACTACTTCAATCCGGTACTAGGAGCTTTAAATACTCTTAGTGACAACATGTCAAGGTTGAGCACCAGGTATGATGCTTTACATGATGATGTGAGGGGGTTGCGCATCGATGTTGGGCATTTGAACACAACGGTTGGAAGGTTGAACTCTCAAGTGGGCACTTTGGATCGAAGGATGCAACTCATGGAGAGCTCACAAGCTTTTGTCTACCATCGTCGTCGGGACTCTCCTCATCCATCCACCTCGGCTCGTCCTCCCTCTCCTCCTCAAGAGTGATGTTTTTGGTACTTGATTCCAAAAGGGGGAGAAGTGCTTCATGGTCTATCTTTTGTTTGGGAAGGGACTAGTAGTAGTGAGGTTAGTCCTCCTATTAATAGGCTAAGGTGGTTAGGCTATATATGTATGGGCATGGGTTATATTATCTATCTTGTGTGTTTTTATCGTTTATTTGAACTCTCATGCTATTTGGACCCTTCGTGGTTGTGTAATAGGCTAGTGAACAATGTGTGAGCTTCATGGATGATTTGTGGATTTTAATGGTTATGCATGTGAACTTATGGCTATGATGGATGGTTGATGCTATATTGATATATTTGTAACCATCTTATGCTTATGGATGAAATGTGTATGAAGTTCACATTATATATTGCATATGTGTTGTGCTATGTTGAAAAGTGCGAATTATAGTGCAAACTCCCTATATGTCATTTGTTTGACCCTTGTGATTGTTATGCACATGTTTAGGAGGAGCTTATACTATATTTTGAAATTTTCTATCTATTTGATTCATGGTTATTATAAATATTTGTGGTGTTTGTCATCAATTACCAAAAAAGGGAAGATTGAAGCATCTAGACCCCCGTTGTTAATTTTGGTAATTAATGACAAGCACTATTTGTGAACTAACATTTGTATTTGAGTTATATATTATGAGTTAGGACCACATGATACATATTCCATGGATGGTCACCAAGGATTAAAATTGATGGCGCAAAGCGATGGAATGAGAATGGTAAATTAGCGTTTTAATTTTAAATTGATCGAGGCGTTGGGTGATCAAATTCTCTAGATTTGTTTATAGCTTTGCCGTACTATTGAGAAGGGCAATCAAAATGCCACATTAGGTCATTTGCATTTGGACTTGTTTCGCATTTCATTCTTATGCACTCCCTGACCAAGGCCAGTCTGACCGGATTGTGCGGGCTGGTCTAACCGGGCCTAGCTCAGTCTGACCGGGGCCCCTCCGAGCCAGTTGGACGCCGATGACCTTGCGATCCAGAGCCGCCAGAGTCATGACCGGTCTGACCGAGCTCTCGATGGTCTGACCGCGCCGATGATGGTCTAGCCAGTCAGACAATGCCGGTCTGATCGGCCTGCCTGCCCAAGTGCATTAAATGCACTGTAACGGCTACTTTTCTAGCCGTTACAATTGTGGGCAGTCTGACCGGTCACCCCATGATGGTCTGACTGGCAGGCAACAAAGTTGAGGATTTCAACCCCAACGTCTAGTTTTGGTAGGTGGGGGTATAAATACTCCCCCACCAGCAGCAAAGGTGCTCTCTTGATACTTGCTTTACGTGCATACACCCTTTGCATTTACTCTCACACACTCTTGAGCTTGTGTTCATCCTTTGGTATGTTGGAGAGTTGATTGAGCCAAGAACAAGTGCATTGCTTCATTGTAGAGCTAGTGTGGCACTTGATCATCTCCGAGCTAGGTCATTACTTGTTACTTTTGGAGGTTGCCGCCTCCTAGAAGGCTTGTGGAGGTGTTGCCCGGTGACCTCTCCAAGAAAATTGTGGAGAAGACTCGGTGTCGGTTTGTGAGTGGTTTGGAGTTCACCACCTTCAGAGTGAAGGAAGAACTACCCTAGTGAACGAGGCTTGGGTAGTCCGCTTCGTGGGTCGGTTCCCACCTTGCTCACCCCTTGACGAAGGGGGCTTGCGGTGGCTTCGTGGTTTGAGCGGTGAAGTTGGGCTCGCCTCAACGGGGACATAGGAAACCGACGAGTTTCTAAACCTCGGGTGAAAAATTCCTTATCTCTTGTCTTATTTACTTATTACATTTACATTTGTGCAATTTACATTCGTAGAGACTTATTTGAGCCCATATCATCCCAGGATTGCAAAACATAAAGTTGCTTAGTTAGTTTTATCCCTCACCAAGCCTAGCAACTTAGGTTAGTTTTGATTAGGCGTCATTGATTTTAACAATCGTTTGTTCACCCTCCTCTAGTCGACATCTTGATCCTATATATGCCTCTTGCTCTACGTGCTCATGATCACACCTTGGCGTCGTTGATAAGCAATGATGTAAGCTTATTTGGTCTAGAGGATCAACAATGTAGATACGAGCCGTTGCGCTAGCTGGTCATGTCCACACTTGCCTTATGGGCATATATACTGAGGCCACGTAAATGGAACACATATTCCTTATCTTGTGTGCAAGCTTAATGAACTTAGTGCCATACATGGTGTCAAGTGAAGAAATAAAAGAAGTGGTGCATATATCATCTAGTCTCAAATTACTTCTTTTATTCATGTATAAGAATTACGTAGAAAATCCTAGTTTACCAGTGTACCTTCTGGCTCAAAAATATCATCACCAAAAATGTTGTAATACACTCCTTTGGCAATTGTCTTGCTTGTTTGTTATCACTACAAATTTTGATTCACTCAGATACAAAGTGAAAGTAGTGGAATGCTAGTAAAATAAGTCCATAACAAAACCTAGCATACATGCGAGTGTAATTTGTAATTGTAACCTAAATGAAGTACACATAGTTAGAAATGCCCTATTTAAAGTTACGATTCTTTTTGTCGTTGAAGAATTAAAATGTTCTTCATATACGAAGGGAAAGAGCATCCGAATGTGGTGGTAGAGTACTAGATTTGTGCCTAGCTACTTCCTAGTGGCATAACGGGTGCATTACCACTTTCCAAGTCTAGATATCCTTAATCACGTACAAAACAGTAGCGGATCAAAAAAAATTTGGAGCCTAGGCAAATCCTATTATATCAACTATATTTGCTATGAAAATTTTGTTTACAGTTCATAAAAAACACTTGAATTTTATCGCGCATCCATCTAGCAAGTCCGGGTGGCTGCTCGGGGTTACTGGACAGTGGATTCGCCACTACATATACACATGTGCTTTTAATAGGATTTTTAGGGATGACGCACCTATTGTGCCTAGCTATCGTCCTCTTGCCAATAGAGCTGTCTAATCCAAATGTGTCTATGATAAATGGACCAGAGATTTGATTTATTGATTTTACTATAGTGAATTTTATAGCATGTCATATCATAGCTATATCTAATATTAAATAGTGGTGATAACCGTTATACTAGTGGTAGTGGGATCTTATGACCACCGAAGCAATACAACAGTTCAAAATAGCTAGCGTTTGGAATATGGTAGCCGCAATAGGGTGGTAATAGCCGAGACAACATGCTCTATATAATTAAGTTCGTAGAGGCTAAGAGATAAGTACTTAAAAAATTATAAAGCATTTGTTAACTCTCTTTAAATATATGCTTATTATACCATATGCCAATATGTTTATCTCAATGTTAGATTAAGCACATTAAAGTGTGTAGTACACATTCACATAAATAATTTAAAGTGTGTGGCCGATCTACTACGTACTATCCGCTATTTAGTTATTTAGTGTCTTAACCATAATCAATGCCTAAGGGGAGCATGGGCTTTTTTTTACGTGAATCTATCTAATTTTCCTTGTGGTTGTAAAAAATGAAGGCCATGTCACGCTAGCTAGGCTCTAATTTTACATTCTCGTTTATGCTGCACTATCAGATTTTTTTCTCAAAACAACAGAGAATACACAGATGACAGTCTCATTCCCTTTTTCACATTTTGTATTAAGAAAAAGGTAAGATATATTTCCAGCATATAATTAATTTTACAAAGCTTGGTGCAGATATAGATGACCTTGCTATATATACGGTGAATGATGCCTTGCTCTACGCTCCTGATCATACCATGTAAGCTTATTTTGGTCTAGAGGATTGACCTATATATGCACTGTTGTTGGCCATCGATCTCGTAGCCGTGCGCTGTGTCGACACACACATCTCATAGATCAAATCTACAGGGTCAATGTAAATGGAACATATATTATTCCTTATCTCACGTGTAATTTAACTTAGTGCCATACACCCATACATGGTCTCAAATGAAAGATGAAAGAAATGGTACAAATAGTTAATAGTTTTCATTTAGTATTAAATTACTTCTTTTATCTATCTAAGAATTACGTGGAAATCCTAGTTTACCAGCATATCTTCTGGCTAGAAACATCGTCATGAAAAATGTTGTAATATGATTGCCATACTTGTTTGTCATCCCAACAAATTTTGCTTCACCCTACAAAGTGAAAGTAGTGGAGTACCAGTAAAATCAGTGTATAACAAAACTTAGTCATCATTTACTGAGTGTGGAATGTAATTTACAATTGTAAGCTAAACAAAGTATATATTTAGAAATTGTGCCGAAACCACCGTGGGTGATGGGAGGGCCTGGCCCCAAGGCGGATCTACAGTGTAAGGGCCAATGTCAGGTGACACCGATGGCTTTCGGCAAAATCTATGATGAAACTGTTTATCCATATATTATAACACTGTGATTTAAATATGATTAGCATACTATGACACTGATAGACACGTTATGACACCAACGAACCAATTTTTTGGATCTGCCACTGGCCTGGCCGGCACTCCCATCCTGACTTGACCCACCACGAACAAAATGTTTTCAATTTGCATATCCTTTACCCTCCTGCAGAGATTGCCAGCTTGTTTTTACTTAATCACTATGTACTTAGCAGTGACTAGCTCTACCATGAGCCTTTCTAGTGTTTTCTTTTGTTGATTGATGGTTATGGGTGAGTATGTATATGTTGGAATATTGCCTAGTCATATAGGTTAGCTGTGGACATGTTCATTTACATACCTATCAGCTCAATAATAGCATTCCAGAGTTGAGAATAGGAGATGAGAGACATTGAGATGCATGATTTATTCAAGGGTTGGTGCATGCAAGATGTCTTATCGCTTGGCACATGACATGTACCCCTACGAAGGCTGACACGATGAAGCCGATTGTGTCTCACTACCATGACATTTGTCGTCTCACCGAATATTCAAGATTCCAATCATATCATGCGAGGGGGTGACTGATCGAGATGAAGACTACCACTTCATAGGTGTAGAGCCATAGATGTGCGAATCATGACATGTAAGTTTTCGTTCTTTGCTCTTGCATCTGACCACCTCAACATGACGCCAACCATGCGTCCACTCTTATGTCTGCCATGCCACTAGTGGGTTCTCTCAACACACTAATCTTGTGACCATCCCCTCTAATCCTTAAATTATGGCTTTGTCGCTGGTCCCATCACAACTCTACTAGCAAGAGGGCTAGTACGCAAACTGCACACTCCCCTTGCCCGTTGCCCCCTCTCTCCACCCCTAAGGGTATAAATAGGTGGTGTGTTGTTCATCATCCGGTCATTGTTCGAATCAATTAGATCGTTGCTTTCCAAAGATGTCGCTCCTTCAACACGGGAAAGCTAACTGTCTCTCATTATGTCACCATCTCTCCAAACCTCCAAGATTCCAATCATACCAGGCGAGAGGGTGATTGCCACTTCGTAGATGCAGAGCTGGCAAGCCATCGATATGCGAATCATAATCTATAAGTCCTTGTTCTTTGCTCTTGCATTTTATTATTGAGACATGGCACCAACCAAACGTCCACTCTGCTGTCTGCCGAGCTACCAGTGGGTTCTCCCAACACACTAGTCTCGTGACCGACCCTCTAATCCTTAAATTTTGGCTTTGCCCCTGGTCCCATCACATCTCTACTAGCAAGAGGGCCAGTACGCACAATGCACACTCTCCTTGCCTGTTACCCTCTCTCTCCACCTCTGACGGTATGAATAAGTGGTGTGTTGTTGATCATCCGATCGTTGTTCGAATCAATTAGATCGCCACTTTCCAAAGATGTTGCTCCTTCAACATGACGAAGCTGATTGTCTCTCACCATGTCGTTGTCTCTCCGAACCTCCAAGATTTCAATCATACCATGCGAGAGGGTGACTGATCGAGACGAAAGTTACCACTTCGTAGGTGCAGAGCCGGCAAGCCACCAATATGCAAATCATAATTTGTAAGTTCTTGTTTTTTGCTCTTGCATCTGATCACCATGACATAGCACCAACCAACTTACACTCTGTTGTGTATCGAGCCACCAGTGGGTTCTTCCAATACACTAGTCTCGTGACCGGCCCTCTAATCCTTAAATTCTAGCTTTGCCACTAGTCCCATCACAACTTTACTAGCAAGAGAGCTAGTATGCACACCGCACACTCCTTGCCCGTTGCCCCCCTCTCTCCACCCCTAGGGGTATAAATAGGTGGTGTGTCATCCCTCATCCGACCATTGTTCGAATCAATAATATCACCGCTTTCCAAAGATGCCGCTCCTCCAACATGGTGAAGTTGACTGTGTTTTACTATGTTGTCGTCTTGTCAAATCTCCAAGATTTCAATCATACCATGCGAGAGGTGACTGATCGAGACAAGGCTGCTACTTCAGAAGTGTAGAGCCAGCCGTCGATATGTGAATCATGATCCATGAGTTTTTGTTGTTTACTCTTGTATCTCATCATCGTGACATGGCACCAATCGAATGTCCACTCTGCTGTCTATCGAGCCGTCAGTGGGTTCTTTCAAAAAGGTTCTATTTAGAGTTGTGATTCTTTTCTCACGTAACAATTAGATATTCTAAATGCAACGGGAAACGTAATGGTGCTACGATAATCTATCTATAGGACAAAACGAACAACGTAACGGTGCAGTATATTTATTGTTTTCAACCGTCGTCGCTTCATCTCTCGAGCGTGTGTCAAGTACACTCGTTAATCCATACGTGTGGTGTATTCACCTTGTGTGTGTGTCTGTGTGGGGCACATTCACATATGCGCGTCTCTGTGTAACGAAGGAAAAATGTAACGCACACGTGAATCCTACCACGCTAAACAACGCGCTACCAAAAAAAAAAAGTTACTACTACTAATGCAACTGCGCCACGACACGGTTACAGCTGTCACCTGCCGCCGAATCCCACCTCCCCAAGAATAAATACCCAACTAATCGAGGGTGAATCTGCAAAAAGGCCAGCGAATCCCACTCTTCCTTCTCCCTCCCCCGTCTCGTCTCGCCTCGCCGGAAGCAGATTCTCGGCGAGCTCATTCTCCTCCTGCGGCGGCGGCGGCGGCTGCGGCTGCGGTTGGTGGGATCTTGGTGGGAAGAGGAGGAGGAGGAGTTGGTGGAGCACGCCGGGGGGGAGAGGGAGATGGCCGGCGGCGGCGGCGGAAGGGAGGCGGTCGAGGTGAGGTTCCGGCTCGACGACGGCAGCGACATCGGGCCCAGCATGCACGACCCGGACACCACCGTCCCCGCACTCAAGGAGTTCGTCCTCGCTCGGTGGCCGCAGGGTGAGACCCCGATTCGATCCCACCCACCATTTCCTTCCTCTCTCTCTCTCTCTCTCTGCGTCTGCGACTGCGTGTGTGTGTGCGCGCGTGTATTTCGGGAGGTTGCTGCTCTTGTTTGGTCGCTCGCCTTGACTCTATCCGGTAGGAAGAAGAAGCAGTGTTTGGTCGCGAGTTTCTCGGTGTCGTGTTGGGATTTGTGAGTTGTTCTTTACTCTTGGCGTGGTGGTGATAGGATGCCAATTTCTGATCGTGTCGGTCTGTGGAGTGCGTGATTGTTTTTGTTCTTGCGTTGGGTAGCAGTAGCATTTCGCGCTGTGGATCCTGTGATAATCAGAAGCTTTAAAAAGCGCGGTGTCTTGTCGCGATTTTCTTGGCGTAGGTTGATGTGGGGGGTTAGGATTTGGGGAGTTTGTTCTTGCTCTTGGCGTGGTGGGTGATAGGTTTCCAATTTCTCAACGGGTTGTTCTGTGGATTGCGTGATTTTTCTGTTCTTGCGGCTGGGTAGCAGTAGCATTTCGTGCTGTGAATCCTGTGATGAGCAGAAGCTTTAAAGCGCGGTATCTTGTCGCGATTTTCTTTGCCTAGGTTGATGTTGGGTTAGGATTTTGGGAGTTGTTCTTGCTTTTGGTGTTGCGATAAGCTACTAATTTCCGATCAGGTTGTTCCGTGGTTTGCGTCGTGGTTCTGTTCTTGGCGCTGGGTAGGTGCAGTTTTCTTGCTTGCGAATGCGATATTTCTTTTCTGATAGAATTGCTATTGCAATTTTGGAATACCTGGACAAAGAAAGTCAGTATTGATTGATTCTTTTAGACGTGTCCTTACCCGTATCAGCAAACATGGCAGCATTTATCTGTGAATTCTTTTAGACGTGTCCTTACCCGTATCAGCAAACATGGCAGCATTTATCTGTGAAGTTTTTGTCAGTTGTTATTCTCTTCTGCTTGGGATTTTCCCCTTGGTTTCACTGCTTAAAGAGGCAAGCAGAAGTTATTTTCTATGTACCCACTATAGCTATGTGATGGAATAGGATTGCAATTGTTAGTGCCATGAGATCATTTTGGATCCTGTATGAAACATGTGTTGGAAGGACCATTTCTGGAGACAACATGGATCTTGCGGCGTCCTTGGCATTTAGGCATACTGTGTATAGTGGTCCAGACTGAGTTCTAAACAACTGAATCTTAGGCCAGCCAGTGCTTTGGTGAATCTGTTTTAGGATGGTCATGTTGTTCATTTCATCAAGTATAACTGAGTTAAGCTTTTAGCTGTAAATGTGGAGTGCATTTAGGCATCTCATTGTACTCTGGACCACAATAAGCATGTGGGCACACAGAAAGTGTCATGTACAAGCAGTACAAGCATCTTACTTATTTTGTCTGTGTAGCTGCACTTTCACCGATTGTGATTGTCTGGTAACTAGACAAGCACTGGATTGCTTTTATGCAAATTGACCTTTGGCTATGTTTGCTCGAAATATATTACACAAGAAATAATTAATTGGTGGCAACAAGAGGCAGAGCCGCAGAGGTGTAAGTGGGTCGACCTGCGAACCCACTTACACCCTTAGCTCCAGTTCTTATCTGCTACAGTGATACATCATTTGCCAGGATCAGTAGAATATACAAGTACTCCGTCCATCCCAAAATATAAGCATTTCTAGCTATGAATCTGGACAATTGTCTGTCCAGATTCATAGCCAAAAGTTGTTATATTTTGGGATGGAGGTACTGAGGTAGTAGATTTCTTTTCTCTGAGCATATGCTTCCTGTTCCTGGATAAGTCAGTAAATAACACCTCCCAACAAAGTAGCATGCTTCAATGGTAGAGTTATCCTTGAGTGAGATGCACTGAATTGGTTTTTGGAGTTTCTCCTCTTACTTTTCCAAGGAATCTGCTATTATTTTTTTGCAAGTGCTGCATCTGCATCATTTTCTCTGAATATTTCCTTCAACTGTTTGTCTTTCAGAAGCATTATATTTTGTTTCTTGTCTTTAACATTTTTTTCTTGTTACGTTTGTTGACAGGTAAAGAAATAACTCCAAGAACAGTTAATGATGTGACTATCATCAATGCTGGAAAGGTACTACAGAATAACAGAACCCTTGCTGAGTCTCGAAACCTAGCAGCAGAAGCTCCAGGAGGTCTGATCACAATGCATGTTGTTGTGCGCAAAAATCGACCTCAGAAGAGTGGTACTATATTTTTCCTCTTACTTGTTATAGTTATGTTCCAGATGTTTGTTGATGATATCAGGGTGTCTCAAATAGAAATCATTACTGTGCGCCCTTCCTTTTCTCATCCTGACATTCGTAGTTCTTACTATCGCACTCCTAAAGCAATAGGGGAGTTTATTTGTATGCTGTAGGTGTACACTCTCTTATATGGCACACATTGGTTGATTGTTGGGGGCTACTAGCAACCTTTCGGATTTTAGTGAACTTGCAGTGCTTTCTTTCCCCCTCAAAATCAAGGAGATCACATGTGATTGGACACTATTAGCTTTTATCATTGCACTTCAAATGATGTTACTTGATGTAGTGATGCATAGTTTTGTTAAAAAGAAAAAAAGAAGACTTAAATGCCTTTGTTGATCATCACAAGCTACTGGGTCAAACACTCAAAACAAAATGCAGTCAGTCCTGAGCTGGTATGTTCTAGGTTGATAGGGAAGGCAGAGTCAAATTTGACTAAACTTGTAGTGTTTTCCGTAGTCAAATTATGACGTCATGATGAGTTCCTAGTATCACTCATCAGTGATATGATTTAATCTGTCTAGTGTAGTAGGATGGCATATTTGGAATATGCGTAACTTATCTTTTCATAAGCCCTTTGAGAAATCCCTCTTCTTGTTAGAGATCAGTACTGTTACTGTGAGGCATTTCATCTAGTGAACGGGTATTTGTAGTTGTAAATTCTACTCCTTTTATTCTGAGAATTTAGTGTGCATGTTCATTGTTTTCAGAAAGACAACTTCATGACATTTATATTGTACACTACAGACAATGGTCTTACAGTAGTAGAATGCATTATATCTTTACTTCTATTCCATATGTTCCGAATAAAACTACTCTATAGTAAGATACTTACAATCCGCTATCTTCTTTCTTCAGAGAAGCAGCCGCCGAAAGCACCCCAGCAGAACGGATGTGGATGTGCAATATTGTGACGTCGATGCAGCTGCAACGTGTACATTGGTGCCCAAGTTCACAGCGATTACAAGTTCATTTTAACGATCATCGTCGATTCATGCACTTATTCTTCGGAACTTAGGGAGAATTTGGTTAGCAGTTTTTAGCACTGGGCCATGTCCGCTTTGTGATGTTGAAGTTTTCCTGTGACTTTTGTGAGTGTTCATACGGGCCTCTCGGCCTTAAAACCTTTTTGTGACGAGTACAAGTGTGCAGGAGGCAACGGAGACCTGGATGCTTGCTGTACCGCTGTGATTTTAGACGTCAGTAGGATAAGGGAAACGAGATTGCTACTTCTTTGCTTCTATACATATGATATACTACTGGTAGTAAATGCCGAGATGCTATTCTCTCGGTTGCTGCTACTTATATATAGTTGTATACCACATGCATATCGCATGTAAATTCTGTAAAGTTACATTGATCTTTTTCAGAGGTGGATGAAAACGTCCAAGGGTTTGGTTTGGCAGCTGGCACGTGTTTTTTCTTTCGGTTCTCTTGCCCTCATCTTTTTTTTTTTTGACTTGTTCTGCTACTTGCCTGGCAATGCATACTTTTGCACAGGCATTCACAGCATGTTCGTACTCAATCAGCACGCGTGCATATTCAGGAACATATGACTCGACACATTCCTGGACGAACATCATATGCATGCCTGTTCTTTTCCTCGGAATGGTATGGCAATACGCTTCCCGAGCATTTTTGGAAGAAAAAGCTTTCTACTAGTATATTTTGAATTTCTTGGAAAACTATTTTAAATCCATTTTTAACTTTTATAATACAAGCTAATTTATTCGTGTGTATCTTTGAAAGGCTATCACAAATCATTCAGCTATTTACCGCAAAAAGAAAAGAAGCTAAACATCATCAATAGTAACAAAAACTGAATGGCCGCAACAGAGAACGTCCACAAGAAACAAGGCACACATTTGGTCCAGTGAATGGAACAGAGTTGGATTGATACTCATTTCTTTGTGCCACAACAAAACAGCATCCAGAGCTGTGACCAACTCTTGGGAAAATTCTGGTGTAAAAAAAGTCGTGATCTTCCACGAGTATCTGTGACAGGTATTCAAGTATTGCTAGACATCTGTGTGAATACCATGGCTGCAGCTAAATGTTTAAGCTCCAGTCATAAGGTTGATACAAGACTTTCAGTTGAGTGTTCGCAAGTAGTTCCAAGAATTGCTCCGACTCTGCTGGTTCCAGATAATTTGCCGCATGCTTCAGCACTTCTGTCTCGTTCTTACCAAAGTCTATGCTGTACCTGAAAGTTATTTACCAAATGAGTTTCAGATGAGAAACTTCTTATTAAAGCACTGGCCAAATAATAATAATGTCACCATTACAAATATGTAGCCATTTTTCCTTTCAATTATTCATTACTGCCAAAAATTCATATCAGGTTAGAGTGACTAAGCATTTATGTATAATTTACCACAAGTTCCCCACTTGCATATTGAATTATGATATATCATGTATAATGTAGTAAAATGGATAAAATATGCATATCATTATTTTCTTAAATTGATTAACCAGTGAATTCACATTCTTCCATTAGTCTTGCTCATGTAACCATGCAAGAGCTACAAATTGGGTAACCATTTTGGGGGCATTGTTCACCATTTATCACATACAATTTATACCGAGAGCAAATTAGAGAAAAATGTATGTTTTCTCCAAATCCAGGCCCTATCAACATTATCTAAAGTATTTTTGTTCAAAACTTTCACAGTCCAATTTGGACTTTTTATGGAAATGAGAAAATAAAATCAGTGTCCTATAGGTGCTCGACCTCAGAACCTAGCATTTAATGGTCTTCATGCCTCCCACAAAGCCACACCTGACCTTGTACTCTTGTAGTAAGATGTGGTAACTATAAATTGTACAAAACTTTTTGGGTGGTTCTGATCTATGATAGGGGCTACTGCTAAGCCAGGTAATTAACAAATTTTTCCGGTTTGCTGCTAGGTTAACCATAAGAGTAGATTCAAGTAGGCCAAAACTAGCAGGCACTAGTGGTACGAGTGTTATCTACTTTTTCTCTCCAACCAGAAGGCTCAAAAACAATCTAAATTACCTAACATAAAATTCGTTGTTGTTTATGTCCCTGCATCATGAACAATGCCACCTCCATGCAGGGTTGTCGACTTTAGTGGTATGAGTGTTAACCTTTACTCTCCAACTAGAAGACTCAAAAACAATCTAAATTACCTAACATAAAATTCATTCTTGTATATGTTCCTGCAGTTGTACACTGATGACAAGTTTTGATGCGGTACACTAATAAGAAAGCACTTAAACTCTCAAGGCCCTATTTGTGAAGCAAGAATAATAGTGTTCTTACCATCGCAAAATCTTGCTTACAGATGCAATCTTTGCTTCAGGATCAACAACAATTCCTCCATTTCTTAGGAAATCACGTGCAGCTTCCACCAGTTCTTTATCGATGTTTCCTGGCGAGTAACACCTAAGCGCGGGTCCAGATTTGGTCCCACATACCAAAGCAAAGTGAACAAGAGGTTCAGCATATGGAAGGGCCACCTGTAAATTACGGACAACGAAAAAAGGAGAATTTTTCATCATTGAAAAATCAGCATTGGTGCAAACTCATGTCTGACATGTAAGTTTGAATGTTTGATGAATTAATTACTTGGAGTAATAAAAAATTGCTTCAAAAAAATGCTGCCAAAGCCAGTACTCATGCATGTAACCAGTGAATGGGGATTGATCAATGGGATGTAACCCGTATTATTGTGCAGCTATTATAGTAAGGGCTATTGCCACTTCGTATGGCTGTTTTTCGCAAATAGGTACTGAAATAGGAGCTCTGGCAAGGTAAAACAACCATTACAGTGTAACTTCTACAAACAGACTTTTACCTTTTAAAAAAGATCCTAAATCTGACTTCCAGAAAAAAATAACTCGACTGGCAGGGGAATGACCGCTCCTATGGCTTTTCATTAGGAATAGGAAGCCTCAACCGCCGAGAAAGACCACAAACCCTGGCCCCTCACACAGACTTGCCCCTATGGATCAGTCCTTAACTGTGCTTTGAGGCCCCTGCCTCATTCACGAGGGCCCGCCCTCCATAGGTCAATTCTAAACATGTGTTTTAAAGGGGCCAATGACAACGACAACGAGTGACCCTTTTTAACCAAGCCTAAAATTCGATCCCATGGGGAGTCGAACCTAGGACCTAGAGGTGCTACTTGAGCACCGTAACCACTAGGCTATAGCTCCCAGGAACACATAAACAGGCCTTCTATATTCCTTTCCTCTAACTAATAATTAGGCTCTAAATGCCCAAGGTCTTCACTTTTATACTGTGGCTCGAAAATACTCGTAAAATTGTATGTTTTCAAAACAACAGATACATAACCAGTAATACATGTTTATGAGATAAGTGTTTTCTTTTTTACCCAGAAGATCAGGGGATAAATGATAGGAAAAGTAGCCATGATGGTATGTGTCATTTTAGTGATTTTTTGACATCCACATAACACATCAAGCATATTCCCCTTCAGCTGCCTACCTAATAAGAACTGCAGAATAGACCCTAATATAGACTCTAGACAGGTAAATCAATTTCCAAAAATAATAGTTGATACGCATTTTTTCCAAACATATCTATCCTGGAGGCAATTGTAGAATTAAGTAGCATTGCTTGGTATAACGAAAATATATCAGACAACAACTTTAAGAGGGCTACAGGTATTATCATGACATATGGGGGGAAACAAAGCAATCGTATCAGAGAACTCTGTTTCCCCTTTTTTTGGCTGAGATCTGCTCTGTTCACCTTGGATCTTTGGTCTTTCTGTCCAAAAGGCTTGGCAAGGTTGTATGGTGGCCTTTGGTTACCACGCAGTATGCCATTTTGAATAGCTGACAGTGAATAAGCACATCCACCAATAACATACTTAAAATCTCCAAAGAACTTTCTCCTGTCCAATGGTCCAGCAGGATGACCACATGTCACTAATGCATGGATAGCCATCATGTTGTACAGATTTATGAAGAAAGCAAGCTTTTCTTCCCGTGATAACTCATGGGTTTCCACCCTCTGGAGCTCCTCAGTTGTTCTAACATACCTATGCAAAATATATGTTAGTACAGCATACCCGTCAACCATCACAATATAATAACCGCAACAACAGAAATACATTATATTTGTATACAACATAACATTATAAAAATAAGCTGATATACATATTCAAGGCCCGCTCACACTATGAACCTATACATCTGTATCAATTAAAATTAGTCAACTAGAGCAATACAACATTGTTCACAGTAGTATCTGCTGGCAAGAAATACATTGATTATGCAGTATACTTTGACAAATGAGCATATAGTTCTAAGTGCTAACCTTTTAAATTCTTCACAACCCTGGATGCTTCTGTAGTCAACATGTTTACCATCTTCAGATACATAAGCTTCAAACATGGCTTGAGACAACTTTCTCAACCTTGATGCCACTTCAACAATTGGTTTCGGTTCAACATCAATGATACCCTTAGGGATGTTGTAGCACTGGCTCATAATTATGGGATCATTATCCAGGAAGCGATACAAGTGATTTCCATCTTTGAAGACATCTTCCCTGCAAAGTCAGAATGCCAGATGTAAATATTGCAAATTGATATGTGTGGAAAAAATATAAAACGAGAAGAATATTATGTAAGATAATTTCCAAATCTTACTCTAAAACATGGCGATAGAAATATTTGCTTGCAAGCTTTCTTCCAAATTCCACCGCCTACATGGAAAATATGTATCCGTGAGTTTTTGGAAAGTGATAACTAAATTTAATTTCCTCTGTATCCCTTCAAAGATAAACTATATTCTTATAGGAACAAAATAAAATGGATATTTTTCTTTCCAAAGTGTGAAATCATTTCAAAGATACAGTTATGAGTACATTTTTTTCCACCAATGGCCAACTGAAAAAGGGACATAAGACTAATGTTATTTCAGAGCTATATGGGGCTGAGAGTACCGCATACAGCATTGCTAGAAGTTGTTTTATCAACGAGCAGCAGTTGATATCGTACCTCATCTCTCTCCAAATACTGATCTTCTGATAAGAAATCTACAGCTTCACTACCAAGAAAGCAGCTGCTAAATCTTCTCATTTTGTAAAATCTATCCTTCAGAGTGATTGACTCTCTCATTTTTCTGACAATGGTTGCCAACTCATCTATCTTCCCACTACCAGATTCATCATCTTCTCCAGGTAAGGGAGGCAATGGAGCAGCAGATGAGGGTTCATCTTTGAAAAGAGCATCAGTTCTGTCATCAAGAATGCCAGACTCCTCCATTTTCTTCAATTCAGTTAACCCTCCAATGAGCAAGTCATTGAAATACACTTTTGGTACTGTGGATGACCCAGTATTATTTTCTAGTTCCATCTTTCTACTGGGGAATATGTCAATGTTGATCTCAACATACTTGAGCATTTTCTGACGCATGAATAAGCGAACCATTTTACAATCTTCACACCCCAGTTTTGTGTATACAATAATTCTTCCCTTCCCTGTTGGTTGCTCTATCAAATCTGGCACATTTTCATGCCCAGCTTCCCCAGTCATGAAAGTATCAAAATCTCGTCCGATTTTAATCAAGTTGAGTGGATTCCATGTAGTTCTCTCCTCGGATTTGGGATGTACCTCTTTTGATTTAGGTTCAGCATCTGAGCCAATATTGACACTATTAATGCTTTCTGAACCTTCATTTCTTTCATCTTCAACAGAAAATTCATTCTCGTCCTTTTTGCCAGAAAGACGCCTTATAAATGTTGAAACTGCAATGGCACCCTTTTCCTTAACAAAATTCTTGATTGCAGTAGCCTTTTCATTGAGTACAGATCCATAGGCCTCCGAATCAAGTTCCGCAGATTGATTGGACGAACGCCTCAAATCTTCCATTTCAGGAACCTCAGTTCCATCAAAAACAGGCTCTTCAGATTTATCTTCAGCAAGAATCTCTTCCCCTGTCTGGCTTGAATCTGTAGGTTCCATGGAATCGGAGCTTCCTTCTTTAATCATCTTCTCATTGAATTCCTTCTGTGAATCATCTCTTACATGGATCTGTGCTTCTGAATCATTGCCTGAATTCTCATTTGAAGAATTAATTGCTTCTTTTGCATTCAACATTTCTGCTCTCAACAAATCATCATCTTGATCCTTTTCTTCAGGAATGGTTGATTCTTCCACGATAGCAACATTTTTCTCATCCTTGTCTCCATTCTCCATGATGCAGGATAAGCTTAACAGTCTACAAAACAACCTTCAGTTCACAGCCTGCATGGCCAACAAGACATTAATATTAGAAATAATTGAAAGAACACCCAGGATAAAGACTGGGAACTGAAGTTTAGTTTAGCAAGCCAAATACACAGAATATAAATGGTAAGTCGAACAAAGACGATAATAGACTTGAGATCTATGATCTACCTTATCCAAACAAAAAAGATTGTGTGATTAGGTCAAGTTGGCAGTTATGCCTTATACAATCGAAAGAAATTATATGCATAATAAATTTGCAATTATGGTTTTCCTTTTCCTTTTGGCACACACGAATTTTCACAAGGCACACAGTTTAGATCAATAACTTGGATGGGTACGAAAATGAACTCTCAACAACTTTAGTTATTTAGTGACGAACAGATAACACATGCTAGATCATTTTTATGAATATATAACTACACATATTAGCCAATTTGATCCTTGTGATCGATACACAACACAGATTATGCACAGCTCAAGTAACTCAGAGGCTTCATACTATGCTAGTAATAATAAATTCGTGCTGAATTAGTATTCATTACGGCAGAAGGGTAAGGTACTCTCCAGCGATCTGTCAGCATACACCCTTCCCACAATTAAAAAGAAATAAAGTTGAGATGCTGCACCCTATAAAGACTCATCAACCACAGGAGCAATTAACACAAATCTGAAGACGCCCTGTCAGACTGTGAGATAAATAATGGTGGCTCAGACACTGGTACAACACGATTGCAACCGTATTCTAATTGCATACAGTACTTAACAAATGCATCCAATCTTCCGCCGGATTTCCACTAGATGGTGAATCGGTCACACGGAGCAAGTACTACCATGTGAGCTCAAGCAGGAACGCCATTGCTGACCGAGATATCCGGATTAAAGTGGCAAAACGCACAAGGCGCGCGGATTGGATGGCATGTTATCAAATTTCTCTACCTTAACCATACCCTCTAGAGTAAATCACACACGAAACCGCTATTCAAATCCCCAGCAAACTCGGGATTACTTCAAAAAGTAGAGAGAGAGAGAGAGAGAGAGAGAGAGCTACAAGTCCCCAAAGGCCCTCTAACCAAACAGTTCATCAGCACGAGCATCAAAATCACCCAAACCGCGTCAGACGAACTAATCAACACGGAATCGCGAGATCCCGCCCACCACCGGCGGCCGGCCGATACGCACGAGACGAGACGATAAACCCTACCATAAATCCCCCCATCTCTAGCCCCCCCAAAAAAACCCGGTGGAACAAACAAACGATCCACGAGAACAACACACAGGCACAAACCCAGCGAAACATCTCCCTCCTATCCTCCGCGTGGGAGAAACCAAAAAAAAAAAGGATCCCTCGACCTGGAGCCGGGATCTCTGAGACCAGAACAAAACCAGAGAGAGAGAGGGGGGGAAGGCCTTACCTTAACCAGGAGGGAGGAAGCGAGCGGCGCGCGCGCGAGGGGAGACGAGGAAGACGAAGACGACGCAGTGTTCGTCCCGGCTTCTAGAAGAAACTAGAAGAAGAAGAGATGGGGGATTTTGATTTTGATTTTGATTTTTTGGTTGGGGGAGGCGACGACGAGCGGGAGGAGAGGGCGGCGGCGGAGCGGAGAGAGTGGAGACGGACCAAGGGGTGTGACTGTGTAGGAAGCGGGAACAGCGGGCGAGAGAAACTGGCGAGACGGGGAGGTGGGGCCCACCCGGTTTCTGCTCACGTGGGTCTGTGGTGGTGGTGGACCGGGCAGATGTGTTTGACCATGCCGGGGGGCAGTGGATAAACTCATGACATCACGAACAACAGGTTATCAAACTGTTTGGATGAGGTAAGCGTATCTCATAATTTGACGGTTATCGTAATAATCGTATAGTTATCATAAAAATCATGTAATTATCACAAGATATATTTTGTGATTTCAAAAACTTCACAAACTGTGATAACTGCAATATACGATATTGTAAACCCTATAACTTTTTTATTAAAAAAAAGTTAAATGACGTACGAGTTTTGATTATGTTTGGATCACTAAATTTTTTCAGGTGTTACTTTCGTTTTCTTGTAGGGTGGTGTTACTTTCGTTGTTAGGGTGTTTTTTTTGGTGAATAGTTTACAAAAAATCCAAATACTCCCTTAAACTTTCGATTGAAGTCCGTCTAACATCTTAAACTTTAAAATCAAACATTCAACTCTCTGAATTTTGCAAAACCGTTCATATTACCTCCTAAGGTGATTTTGGATGATGATTGTGCATATTTTACAAGCTTAAACGAACAACTTTGAATAACTAATATAACATATTTGCATATAATCACTTGTAAGTTATCAATTTTATACTTATACAGTGATACTATATTATTATTATTATGTTAGTACTTATTCGTAAGTGAGAGCTAACAAGTGATAAAAACAATAATTTAAATGGAGATTTTCTAAACAGCCTACAAACATAGGCACACACTCATCCTTATAAAATTGGACCAACACAGCGCAAACTTTCTACTGGTCACACAACTCGACTTTCCTTACTAGTCACACAACTCGACTCAAAAGGAGAGGTTTTGATGTTGCTTTTCTTTTTACATATATAGGGAAAAAAACATAGATTGTGCTCAAATCTAGATAGACATAATACCAAAAGAACAATTAGGTCATCTATATGGAAAACTTGAGACACGAGACAAGAAATTAAGGTGGTTGCATCCAAAGACTTTATCAAACTCTCCAGTCACGAAACATGGCATTATGGTGACCTATGCGAGCTGACATGTCAATATGATAGTGGCCCGAGCTAAAAACACGTACTCCCTTCGATCCAAAATAAATCAATTTTAAGATTAAACAAGATATTAGCTACTACTATGAATCTCCTGTCAGATTCATAAGGATTAAGTAAGGGCAAATAAAATAAAAAATTATTAACGCATGATCAATTGAGTATTAATTGTTACAAACTTAAAAAATAATTTATTTAATATTTTAGAATAACTTTTATTACAAACTTTAAAAAATAATTTATTTAATATTTTAGAGTAATTTCTATATAAATTTTTTTACACGAAATGTATCATTTAGCAGTTTTAAAAAGTGCTAACGAAAATACAATCTACATTTTAACAGACCACAACACTGCAGCCCGGCCTCCAGAACAGGGTCATTATCTCTTGTCTACTTTCTCCATTTCATGTTATAAGTCGTTTTGATTTTTTTTACTCAAACATCATTAGGTTTGACCAAATTTATAGAAAAACATAATGATATTTTTTACATGAAACAAATATATTATCAAAATATATTCAATATTATATTTAATAAAAATAATTTAGTGCTATAGATGTTGTTAATTTTTTAATAAACTTGATTAAATCTAATGATGCTTGGCTAAAAAAAAAGTCAAAGCGATTTATAATAATATAAAGCAGAGAGAGTATTAGCTTCCAACTATTTTCACGGTGGTTTCAACAAACCAATCATGACCGCAGCAGCCACAATTGCCAACTTTTATAACTGCACGCAAACGACATCGACCACCCCGAACTGAGTATTACCATTTCATTTTACTATTTTCGTTTTAAAATATAAAAAATAAGATATTTTTTTAGTACTATATAAAACTATATAAGAACATAGTCCAAATTTATAGATCTAAAAAATATTTCATTTGATTTTAGTTTCTTATATTTTTGGGGACAGTGGGAGTAAATCATAGCCATAATTAAGTTGGCTATCTTTTCCTTGCATCTAAACTTGCCCTTCTGGACCATGCAAAGTACAGAGATGTACATGCACGCCGTCAGAAAATCCGGCAATCATCTTTAATAGGCGCATCAACATCAAGGGAGTGTTTGTACTAGCTCACATCATTATTCACAAATCACGATCACGATCACACTAGTGTCGCTTACTGGTCCAGTGGTCACAGTCTCGCAGGAATGGACATCGGCTCGTGCTAGTTAACGTGTGCAGTCGAGTTCTTTGCCTGGAATTGAAGGACCAAAAAGTTGAATGCCAAAATATGGTGTTAAACATTTCGAATACCAGGGGACGATTTGAATTGAAACGAAGTAATGGGAAAAATATTGAGTACGAAATTATTTTTTTTAAAAAAAGATCCGTTTGGACCGGGGTTTTGAACCCGACGTGAATCGAACACGCAACCTTCTGATCTGGAGTCAGACGCGCTACCATTGCGCCACGGATCCCACAGGTTGATGGTGATTATAGTTCCAATTATAACTGTAAATCTCCAAAATAAACAAAACAGCCTGCAATTACCATGAAGTCTCATGTTTTGGGGGATCATTAGGGATTTATGAGACATAGAAGCACTGCCTTCCAGTTATACATGAGTTTTACCGTTCAGAGATTTTCAACTAGCGTGAAAATAGTCGGAAGCCAGTGCTCTGGCTCAAGACCGACCTCGGCGATCAGATAGGAGGGATGGGTGCTTGACCAAGGGCTCTCTTCAATGTCTCCCTTCTCGAGTCAAATCTTCTCCTGGCTTACAGTGGCGACGGCTGCGATCGCGTACTTGAACTGCCCTGAGTCACGGGGCACTCCGAGCTCATCAGCGCGCGCCACCAAATCTTTCAATTTCTCCGGATTGGAGGCAATCACCCAGTACCCACTGTAATGGAGCTTTGGGAACATCGGTGGCATATCCAATCCGCACTGATTAAGGTACGCGATGTTGGGCTTAAGCATGCTGTCGAGGTTGGGTAGGAGCCGTGACGGATCTAGAAAAAAATAATAGGGGTTTAAACAAACTAGATAAAGTTACAGCTCTCGCTTTCTATTTACATATAATAAAAAATTTTAGTGAGAGTTTCGTGAGAGCTTTCATGGTCTTCGTGTAAGTAGTGGAGGCTCAAGCCCTCGTCATTCTCATGCTAGATTCGCACCTAACTAGGAGGATCCGGTTGGACCTCTTGATGGCATGGAGGAACACGTTGAAAGAGCCGGAAATGGAGATCCAGAACTTAAGACTGTCCACGATGGAGATTCAGAACTTGAGCGTCACGGAGGAGGAGATGAGACGAGGAGAGGCGCAGCAGCTGCCGCAGCGAAGGAGAGAGAGTAGCTGCTTCTGGAGGCGGAGCATGGCGGCAGCGGCAGTTGGTGGCTCGCCGTCGCTAGTGGGCTAGGGTTTATCTCTCTTTCTCTCCTTCACTGAGCCGAGCGGTGAGCCGGTGAGTCCAGAGTCTAGATTGTCAAGACTGACCCATTTGCCACCTGCAAATTGACTTTTCAATTGGTCCATATAATCCTTATCATTTCATTTATACTTATAGGTTAAAATTTAAATTTTAAAGTTAAATTTATGTTTTCTTATTATTGTTTATTCTATAGCATTTTGCTTTTATTGTTTAGAACATATATATATAAAAGTTTAACCCATAAATTACTTTTAAATTTCTAATAAATCATATGAATAAAAATAAGTATAATCACAAACGAAACGATTGGCAATAATCTGCAGAATGCCCATAAGTCATATTTCAGCCTTTCAGGTAGCACTCAAACTTCCATAACGCATCAATTTGAAAGCAGACAAGGTAGTATAAGGGTCCCTTTGAATCACAAATTAAAAAAACGCAGGAACAGAAAATACACAGAAATAGTATAGAAAATGATATGCAAAACAACGGATTGAAAAACATAAAAAAAACTATAAGAATAATCATTTGATTGGTGCATAGGAAAAACATAGAAATGTTGAGTATTAAATTAATAGCAAATCAGAATTTGAATGGTTTTGCGAGGGTAAACCATATCTTTCAATAATGCTTTGCCTCGATCCTACGCATAGGAAAAGAAAAATGAGCTTAAGGTGGATGTCAATTTTCCTATGAAATTCCCTTGAAATCATGGTCATAGGAATCTTTTTCTTTGTTCAATTCCTACAAATCAAAGGGATAAACAATACCAATTCCCATAATAGTATTCTTGTTCCTATGTTTTTTCTTCATTTTTTCCTATGAATCAAAGAATCCAAGGAGGCCTAAATGATCGTTCTCTACAAAGATATTTCCTTTGGTTTCAGAAAAGCAGGGCGTGAGCCCCTCTCTTAAAAAAAAAACAAAGATATTTCCTGTCATGTATATGCAAGAAGTTACAATTACTAACTTATTTGAAAGTTGCATGGATTATCTGAAATGCTAAAAATTCAAAATGAATAGTATGATATGCCAAGCAAAACATATCGCTTCCTCGCACATCATTCTATAGAAGAATATTTTGAAATAAATGAATTTGTATAAATGCTGACAAAGAGTGGGCAAAATGCATGAACCATCATAAACATACTGACGGATGCTGCGGTTTAGCCTATCCTCTACCTTTGTGAAATAAAAGGACAAAATGATGCAGAATGGAAATAAAGGGACAAAATGATGCAGAATGGCATTTTAGATGATAAATTAACAGTCACAGAACAAAGATGGAGAGAAAATGAGCATGAGCCAATGGGAATTTTTCGCGAGAAATTGGAGTCATTTCATTGTTCTCTTTGGGTAAGGTGTCTGCAAACCTAGAGAAATGGAATTCTTCCTATCGTTGACAATTTATAGAAGGCACTCGGTAAGCTTGGTTACATAGATGAATACATCATTGGAAATGTGATACACTTCATCAGCACCAAAAGTATCGAAGTATGTCAGTACAGTTTGGTTCAATTGAGTATCTCATTTCTGAATAGCACATTACTATTTCCACATAGCAGCGACTGTTAGCCATTAGCAACAACAAAAATCAATGCAGTGAAACAATAATTTTGCCAAATATCCAATTTCCATTTAGAGGAAGCTGTAAAAACAGCACATTCAAGGATAAATATCAGTAAGTTATATGTGAAAGAAACTAGAAGTTCCAGCAATGCAAAAAATTGCAGCTAACTACCAGAAATATGATCTCTTCATTCAGGGCCTCAAACTAAAACAGCATAGAGTAGTTAGAAGCACTAGAAGACAGCTTTATACACCTTAGTATCCCTTGATGTCCAACACCCAATTCTCTTCTCCAAACCCCAGCTTTGTGGTCCGACGTGTGCCTGATAGTGTTACACAGAAATATTTTCCTAAATCTGTAGGAACAGCTCCAGATAAGGGTTTGGATCAAAACTCTACGATAAAGGCTTTGCTTTCACATTTCATGAAGTTAATTTTCCAGTAGAACACTGAATTAACGTCAAGTAAGAGGAAATAAGTTCATGAAAAATGGCAATGGAATTTGATTGCTGAATGCTCAACAATCCAATGTTGCATGACACAAATAGAGGGAAACAGTGACAGAGTAACAACAGATTGACAAAATTTGTGCAAGAAGAAGAGATACTTCAGTTCACCTCATTGCAATTAATCTAACCAATGCATCTAATTAAGTATTCAATCATTGATTGGCATGTGACATTCTTGAAGAGACTTAGCGAAATCTCTGTTTGGCTTGTGTATAGCGAAGGTTAATTTCCATAAACAAAATTAGTTCCTAAAGAGAATAAATCAAGGGAACAGCTAACCTATGAATTGTTCCCGGTTGCCGGTACACTGCTAGAAGAAGCATCAGCACATCCTCTTCACCTTTGTGTTCTTCAAGAACTGCTTCAACTGGAGCATTTCAAGTCCAGCAGATGCAGAAGCATAGGTTTTGATAGCCAGGCCCACAAACTCTTGCCATAAGGGCACACATAGGATTATAAAAGAACACCTAATAACGTAAAGAATAAGTAAACTACTTTTCAAGGTCTAATACATCCAACCATCCTGACACCCAAGGGACACACACACACACACACACACCAATTTGATGATTTACAAAAAAAGAAGTTAAAACAAACTTGAAAGTTGAAACAGATGAAAAAGGAAGGTGTTAACTTGTAGCAATTTATTTGTTTCAACTTTAATGTCTAAACCAGATAAAGCAGAATCTTTTACCACAGAGCAGGCAGGAACCAAATAGAGAGTTCTGTTAGGCATTACAGTCTTACAGAACACCAGAAGCACCCCCCAAAACTAACTATTTGAACTATCAATAAAATAGGTAGTGGCTGAAAATCCATGAACCATGTATAACCTATTGATTGGTACTGCTCTCAAGCCTACCTTATGATGGTCAACTCATTGTTTAGATGCTCGTAAAGAAGGAAAAATGAACGAATCCATGTTATCAATAATTTCTAAAAGACACTAATTTGGGCTGTTTACTTAGGTGAATCACTACCATCAGTATTGAATTTGTCAACAGCAATCTCTGCCACCCATTTAGCAACAATAAAAATCAATACGACAGCACATTCATTTGTCAGCTATCCAAGAGGAAATTGTTAACATCCCTTCTTCAAGGATAAATTCAGAGTAATATGCGAGGGAAACAAGAAGTTGCTTCAATGCACAAAATTGCAGCACACTATCAAAAATATGGCACACACATAGATCACGAGAGTTAAAACAACATAGCAGATGGTTGGTGTTACTAACTGGCATCTTAGAAACTGTACTGTAGTAAATGAACTGATGTACAACACCCAATTGTTTTCTCCAGACCTACAGTTTTGTGGTCGTGTTCTCCAAGTTGTGTATTTGTGTGGTACAAAGTAATCTATTCCCAGATCTATTTGGAATAGCTCAAAACAATATTTTAGGATCAGAACTCTACATTAAGAAAACGAGTTTCAACTTTCAAGCATTTGTTATATGTTTCCCGGAAGAACCAAATCAAATTCACCTCAGATAATGATGGAATAAATGCAACAAAAATAACAAGGGAGTTTGATCCCTAAATATTCAACACTCTGTTGCTGAACCATATACTGTAAATCCAAGCTACAGTGACAAAAGTCTATAACAATTCAGTCGAATTAGTGCTACAAAATATGTCAGCTCAATCCATTAAGATTCATCTAATCCATTTAATAGAAAGTTCAGTCTTTGATTGGCATAGTGACACCCTTAATCGAGACCAAATCTTAG
Organism: Oryza officinalis; assembly: GCA_008326285.1. NCBI lineage: Eukaryota > Viridiplantae > Streptophyta > Magnoliopsida > Poales > Poaceae > Oryza > Oryza officinalis. The sequence continues at coordinate 8,647,011 of BDMV01000006.1, read as the reverse complement.
TTTGGCTTGTTGAGAGAAAAGCCCAATTTCATTTGGCTCCTGAAGTGAATGAATCAAAGTGGTAAACTAACATTAAAATTGTCCCAACTTGCTGGTATTACTAGAAGAAGCATCAGCACATTCTCTTATGCTTTGAGAGAAGCTTCAACTGGTGCACTCCACATCCAGTACAGCTAGAAGCATATGCATCACCAAGGCCTGGAACACTCTCCACATATGGTTGCACGAATTTATCCATGAAATTATCGTTGCTAATCACAGCGATATTATAGAAGTCATAATCGATCTTGAGCAATCCGTTCCCCTTGAGAACATTGATCAAGCAATACCGTGGCAATAACCGGCGCTCAATGCTATACATGATGAGTGCAGGCCTTCGTGCAATGTATGGTATCTCTAGACCAACATCCTCCACCAAGAACTTCATACTTCGACGCACCCTTTCTTCCTTCATGGCTAGGATGTGTGGCATGCTCCTCACTGCGGATGACAAATCGTCCTGTGACCAACCAAGCTTCTTGAACAGCTCTAATTTCTTGGTGAGCTTCTCCTGGCCGAGGATTCCAAAAATCATGACCGTGTGAGCAAACATCCGAGTTCCCTGCTTAGCTCCAAACTCGTTAGCACGCACCACAGCTTCTTCCAAGTGCTTAGTAGGCCTGTTGATCACCCGCGATATGATCGCGTATGTGGGCCAATTCGCTATAGTTATCCCACATTCCTTGAGGACGGCGAGGTTGGGCTTGATGACCGTCTCAACATTGGAGCTAAGGATACCATAGTTGGTCTTGACAACCTCGAGGCACCTGTCGAAGGAGCCAAAGACAGTGAGCAAGAAGGCGAGTCTTGGGGCAAGCGACTTGCAGCGGAAGACGCTGCGGACCACCGGGATGAGGCGCGCGATCTGGCAGCGCGACAAGCCGAGGTCCCCGAGCTCGGCGACGCGGGTGGCCAGCGTCCTGTCCACCCTGGCGCAGATGAAGCGCGGGTCGTTGACGACCACGGCGGCGATGTCGGAGCGCGAGAGGCCGAGGCCGGAGAGGAAGGCGAGGACGGCGTCGGGGTTGGAGGGGGACCTGAGGTGGGAGAGCTTCCCGGAGATCTTCTCTGCTCGGGCTCGGGTCAGGCCGCAGGACTCGACGAGGTAGTCCTCGACGGAGAAGGGTTCGGGGGAGATGGGTGCGGCGGCGGCGCTGGAGAGGAGGCGGTGGAGGGGGAGGGGATTGGCCGGGGTGGGACACGGTGGATGGAGGAGGCGAGAAAGGAAGCCCCTACGGAGGTGAATCATGGCGGCTGCGGCGGCGGCGCAAGGATAGCCGGCGGCCGCTTGAAACCGCAGCTTTCGCTCGCTCGGAGAGACCGGGGTGAGTAAGCTGTAAATGGGCCTTCCTGACAGCTACTTGTGGGCCTAATTTGGATGAGGCCTAGGTCCAATTGTCGACTTCCTTCATTGAAAAATACTCCTACCCATTTTTTCATGGGACAATTGTATTCTTGCCTATGCTTTAAGTTACAATTGTGATTTTATCTTTTTTTTAGGGTTTGTGATTTTGCTCTCACTTTTTCAAATTGAAGCTGCACTTTACCCCTGTTTTGGATGGTCGTTATGTGGGCCCAGATTCACTGAATTAAAAAAGTAGAAAAGAAAAGCAAAAATGATTTACAAAATGCAAAAGGACCGTTCTACCCCCCACCAAAAATCACTTATCCCCTTTGACCGAGCGCCGGCTAGGGAGGAGCATACGACGGAGGCAGCGCTGTTGCTCAGGCAAGCATTGCGCGAGCAGGACGGTGAGATAGCAGGCGGCGCGGTAAGCTCAGGGAGGGGTGACGTAGCTTTGCTGCCAGGTGCACATGGGGAGGGTGGCGGGGCTCTGAGTTTCAGCGGGAAGAGGGGAAGGTGTAGCGCAGCGACAACGCTGGCTCCCAGTGGCCTCGACACGCTGCAGTCCGCGTCGTCCACCAACGTCTAAGTCGGGAAGCTTCCCTCCGATTCCCGGCCTTCATTTGTTGCCTCGCTTCGCTGTATCCACCATCCGCATGAAGCTAGCGCTGCAGCCACGCCACATCCTGACATCGTGCAAAGCAGCAGGTTTTCACGGTTCGTTCTATTGATCGAATCAATTTGCAAGAAGCTGGGAGAAACCATTTTTAGGTTGTGCTAGATTCGTGGATTTGGGGAATAATTTTTGCTTGTGTTCTTGGTTCTTTTTCTCCTCCTGATGTAGGAAACGTATTTGTTCATGAAAGCTGGGAATTAAATTGATCCGTTTGGCTAATCGCTTGTGTCAGGGCACCAACACCAACGGAACAACCAAACATGCTCGATACGCTTCTAGCCATCGCCGCATGGAGTACACATCACAAAAACACGAATTTTTTTTTTACAAAAGTAGAGAGAAATTGCAACAATATGCAAAGGGTATATATGTCATTTTATCCCAGAATTAACACCGTCAAACCGACCTAACAGAATAGGGGCAAATTGAAGCCTTGGTTTGAAAAAGCGAGGGCAAAATCACGAACCCTAAAAAAAGGTAAAATCACATTTGCAATTGAAAGTAGGGGTAAGAATGCAATTGCCCCTTTTTTTCATGGTTTAATTGGATTTATGTCATTGTAACTTCTTCGATTTTAAAAAATATCATTACTATTTGTCTCCTTTGAGACATGTCATTATTATTTGACTGAAATTAAAAATATGTCGCTACATACCTCTTCAACGCAATTATAAAATATTTTGGACCATGGTGGTGGTGACTTCATCTAGATCCCGGATAAAAGAGGGGAGAGTCTCGCTGTGTGATGGCTCATTGCCAATAACGCATTTCTGTAATTAATACATGTGTGTAAGTACTATCTCCTGATATTAAATCTCATGAAAATACATGTGTAAGTATCCATCATCAATGCTCACCGGATTTGAAGAAAACTCCATTCTAAGGCTTTGTTCCTCATGAGTTTCCAATTCAAACATTTTTTTTCCTTGCGCACGCTTTTCAAACTACTAAACGATATGTTTTTTTGCAAAAAGTTTCTATACAAAAGTTGCTTAAAAAATCAAATTAATCCATTTTTCAAAAAAATAGCTAATACTTAATTAATCACGCGTTAATGTATCGTTCCGTTTTCCGTGCCTACTGTGTGCGCGCGTGGGAAAGTCAGGGTAGCGAACGCAGCCTTAAAAGTACTAAAAATATACCAAAGCTGTTGCTCTAATCAAGAAGTCCTCTTGTTGGAAGAAATGCATCACAGCTATAGTTTACAAATTCACACAGTTGGGATTGTTGCATCAAATAGATCAAATGCTTGCAGCCAATTGCTCCATGAATCCTTTTGGGGGCTATCACTCAGTCCGAACTTTTCAGGTTACAGTCTTCAGAGTTCAGAAGTACCCGTCGTTTGAATTTGCAAATATTACTAAGATTGTCTCAGATGTGAGAACTTCACTTGATCACTTGAACATGAAAATCCTTCTTGAAATAGATGTCATAAGTAGCAGTACCACACAAATCCAGAAGTTGCAGTACAATATAATGGAGTATGATAGATAGTGTGCAGCATGTACAAGTGTAGCTTTTCTTTACACTAGTAATATGCCTGTGCTTTGCAACGGGTCAGGCCCATATTATGTATATATAAGATTACAAAAGAACACCCAATTACGTCATGAATAAGTGAACTATTATTCAAGGTAACACACCAACCATCCTGATATCGGACCGATGCACACACACATATACCAATTTGGTGGTTTATAAATAAAATTAATACAAACTCAAAACAATAAATCACGTAGTAATGAAAAACCAGTTGTTAACTTTCAAGTTTCAACTTTGATGTCTGAATAAAATAAAGAAAAATCTTTGGCCGCAAAGCATGCAGCTAGGGTTAGTAACAGGAACCAAATAGGGAGTTCTGTTAGGCATTACGGAACACCAGAAGCATCCCCTCAAGGCCTCAACCAACTATTTTAAATGTCAATAAAATAGGTACTGGCCAAAAATGTACGAACCATCTAGAACCTTTGAATTGGTGCTGCTCTCAACTTCTCAAGCTTACCTTATGATGGTGACCTGACCTCATTGTTTAGATGTTTCCAAAGAAAGACAAATGACACAAAAAATCCATGTTATCAATAATTTCACAAAAGTCACAAATTTGGGTTTACTTAGATGACTCACTACCAACAGTATTGAATTTGGACCATATCTCAGCAATGCTTAAAATCAATTTCATTATTTTATTATTTCTGAATTGCTAACTGCCCCTTGTCAATAGCATTTTCTGCCAGCTATCAGCAACAATAAAAATCAAGCGATAGCACCATTCATTTGTCAGATATCCAAGAGGAAATCATTAACATGTCTTCTTCAAGGATAAATTTGTAGTAACAAGTGAAGGAAACTAGAAGTTGCTCCAATGCACAAAATTGAAGGACACTATCAAAAAGATGGAACATACTTAGATCACGAAAGTTCAAACAGCATAGCAGATGGTGTTGCTGGCATCGTAGAAACTGTAGACTGTAGTAAATGAACTGATGTTCAACACCCAATTGTCTTGTCCAGATCTCCAGTTTTGTGGTGTTGTGGTCCAAGTTGTGTATTGTGTGGTACACGTCAATCTTTTCCCAGATCATTTTGAATAACTCAAAACAACTTTTAGGATCAGAACTCTACATCAAGAGGACAAGTTTCAAACATTTGCTACAGTGAGTTTCCCAGGCCAGAAAAACTAAATTAAATTTACCTTACATATGACATAACTAAGGAATAAGGCAACAGAAATAACAAGAGAGTTTGATCCCTAAATATTAAACACTCTGTTGTCGAGCCATACAAATCAAAGCAACAGTGACAGAACTATAACAATTCAATAGAATTAGTGCTAGAAAATACGTCAGCTCACTTCATAAATATTTATAGATAAATCCATTTAATATAAAGTTCAGTCTTTGATTGGCATAGTGACATCCTTAATCGAGACCTGAATCTCAGTTTGGCTTGTGGAGAGCAAAGCCCAATTTCGTTTGGCTCCAGAAGTAAAAAAACCAAAGTAATAACTAACCTTAAAACTGTCCCAACTTGCGGGTGTTAATAGAAGAAGCTTCAGCACATTATCTTATTCTTTGATAGCAGCTTCAACTGGTCCACTCCACATCCAGCACAGCTAGAAGCATAGGCATCACCAAGGTCTGGAACACTCTCCACATAAGGATGCACGAATTTATCCAGAAATTTCTTGTTGCTAATCATGGCAGTAGAATAGAAGTCATAATTGGTCTTAAGCAATCCGTTCCTCTTGAGAACATTGATCAAGCAATGCCGTGGCAATAACCGGCGTTCAATGCTATACATCATGAGTGCAGGCCTTTGTGCAATGTATGGTATCTCTAGACCAACATCCTCCGTCAAGAACTTCATTCTTTGCATCACCCTTTCCTCACCCATGACAAGGATATTTGGCATGTTCTTCGCCGCTAATGACAAATCTTCCTGTGACCATCCAAGCTTCTTAAACAACCCTATTTTCTTGGTGAGCTTCTCCCGGCTGATGATTGCAAACTTCACTACTGCGAGAGCAAATACCCGTGTTCCCGGCTTCAGTCCAAACTCATTAGCGAGTGCCATAGCTTCTTCCAAATGCTTTGTCGGCCTGCTGATCGCCCGCGACATGAACGCGTAGGAGGGCCAATTCGCTATAATTATCCCACATTGCTGGAAGGCGACCAGGTTTGGCTTGATCACCTTCTCAAGGCTGGAGCTAAGGATGCCACAGTTCATCCTGACAACCTCCAGGCACCTGTCGAAGGAGCCAAATACTGTGAGCAAGAAGGCGAGCTTTGAACCAAGCGCCTTGCTGCGGAATGCGCCGCGAGCGAGCGGGATGAGGCGCGCGATCTGGGAGCGGGAGAGGCCCATGCCGCCGAGCTCGGCGACGCGGGCATCCAGCGTCCTGTCCACACGGGCGCACAGCAGCCTTGGGTCGGAGGCGACGGCGGCGGCGATGTCGGGGCGCGAGAGGCCGAGGCCGGAGAGGAAGGCGAGGACGGCGTCGGGGTTGGAGGGGGACCTGAGGTGGGAGAGCTTCCCGGAGACCTTCTCTGCTCGGGCTCTCGTCAGGCCGCAGGACTCGACGAGGTAGTCCTCGACGGCGAAGGGTTCGGCGGCGCCGGAGAGGAGGCGGTGGAGGGAGAGGAGGGGATTGGCGTGGGCGGCGGCGGTGGGGCACGGTGGCCGGAGAAGGCGAGAAAGGACGCATCTCCGGAGGTGAATCATGGCGTCACGGCGGCGGCGGCGGCGGCCGCGGCTGCTTGAAAATGGGAGCTTCGCTTGCTCGGAGAGAGACGGTATGCTCTAGATGGGCCTTTTCGACATCTACTTGTGAGCTTTAATTTGGAAAAGGCCTAGGCCTTCTAGTGGAAATAGTTCTGTTACTACTTCTTTTCTCCCTTTTTTTTTAAAAAAAGTAAATTTCACAAAACTCCATTTCAAGTTATACAAAACCACATGAATTTTGATACGTGACATATAACCCTAGTATTATGGTCTTAAAGTTTTATAAAACTAAACCATTAACCAAGTTGATATACTCGTGTATCAAAATTTTAAAATACTTTACTTATATAAATGTAACATAGGCAATGGACCAATGCATTTTCTGTGTGGTAGGAGCTAAAACTCCGTTCCCTACCCAAGGCCCATATGGCTTAGGTTTTTTGTAACAATGGTATAGGATTTTGACACCATTCCAAACCCTTCTCTGCTCTAAGCCTTTTACTGTCACGAAGTCGTGTCTCCTCTCTGCTAGTCACCGCTGTGGACNCCCCCCCCCCCCCCCCCCCCCCCCCTCTGCCCGTGGCTCTACACGAGTGACTGCACCTATTACAATGCCGCTAGTTCTCTCATATATTCTATAAAACCTGTTAAGTGTATTTACATGCGTGAAAAAAATATGTTGATAGTATATTAATTGTATAATATATCATCTAGACTCTAGACCATGGATCACAGTCCGTCTAGCGTTTATGTGAACATTGCTTACTTGCCAGTTTTTTTCATTGCTGAATTGGATTTAATTCATTTTTCTGAACTTAATTGGACCTAATCCAGTTTCTCATGTGCTGACAGAGGCAAAGCAATGCACTGGCCTGCAATGATCGTGTAAAATACAAGCGTTTTGGAGCAATCAATGCAGAACATTCGGAAAATTTACATGGTTGATTAATTGCAATATAACATACCCTAAATTCTAAATTTCAACTTTAGCATCTAAAATATTAAAAATGATTTATGTGATTTAGAAGCACTAAAATTTTCCAACAAAAATCCTGGGTGAGTCTATTAATACTAGTTTTGATTTACAAATCTGTGATTATTTTAAAATCTTTAACTTGATAGTTTCAAGAAAGAAAATAAAACATAGTGCGTGCATGTAATTGCATGATGTATTGTTAAGCTTTGAGTCCTTTTTCTTGTTTATGGATTTTCCTAGCATTTCATATTAAGACTCATGAGCATTTACTTAAAAATCTGAAGCAAACACTTAATGTATTTTTACCAGGATGTAAAATACATGAAGTTGAGTAACTAAAAGTATAAATCATGCTCAACAACATAATATTAGGTCAAGAATTACCTAAATATAATTTTATAGCACTTAATTATATTTTATAATAGGAAACATATAAGTAAAGATAAGCTTATTGAATATTTAAAAATAATTGGTGCAATATAAAATCATGGGGAAATTCATGTAGATACTATGTAATATATATATATCTCACTAGAATTTTGGTATAATTTAATATGTACAATTGATACCCCAAAAAATTAGGTCAAAGCGGTCAAACTATAGTTTAATTCTAAACCCTAATCGGCACAATCAATACACATCTCATATGTGTATTTTATCACATAAAAAGGTATATGAATTATAATTTATTTAAATACTACTCTATTTATCAAGAATTAATATATTTTTTCCAGAATTTATTTTGTAGGTTTGGACCTTTTAAAAATTCAAACCATTTTCGGCTGAACTGAATTTCTTTATTTACTGAGATTAAAATATAGATTATTTTTGTGTGAAACCAAAGAAAATGGAACCTAGGTATTTTTATCTACCACCAGAAAAATCCACCCTATTTTATCTTGCACAGAAATGAAGTTATAGAATTATGAAGAAGGGGGAAAGAAAGAAATAAGGAAAAACCCTAACCCTTTGCTGAACACTATGTTTACCAATTTCCATACCCATCTCTCTCCCTCTGCCTATGTTTGCATCGACTGGACCCACTTGGTAGTGACACAGCCTAGCTCCCACCTCAGTGCATCTTATTCCACCGCTCAAGCCAGAGAGAAGGACAGAGAGCGAGGGAGAGATCGTCGCCAGCGTGCTCGACGCGTGGCCGGGACGTGTCTGCTGCCGAGCTCCCCCATAACTACTCCCGGACAAGTCACCCATCCATCTACGTCTTTCCTGTGCCGAGCAAACCGAGAGGGAGAGCATCCAGAGCCCTATTCCCCTTCCATTCTCCTTGTCGGCCGTGAAGACGACGACCATCGATATCGCCATTGAGCCACGGTCATTTCTCCCAATCTTGTGATCTGTCATCTCCATTCGATGCCGATCCCATCCTCTCAAACCTTATCCCGTGTCGTGTAGTGGTGACACCGAAACGCTGACGTGCCCTTGAGAGCTTCAGAGCGTCGCCGCCTGGACATCATCGTCGTTCGGCCAGCTCCGATCAAAACAGGCCGAACCGCCGCGCCAACGTCTTCACCTCGCTCCCAAGAAGACGCTGACCGAAGGAATTGAACCCCGATGCCGTGAACTCGGAGATCGACTTCTTCTTCCCCAATTCCGGCCGCCGGATGTCATCGCCGATTCCTTCCACTCCGGTGAGCTCCAAGCCAATTCCTTGCACTTACACCATCCTCTTGCAGCTCATGAGTCGGGGCATACTTTGATTTGGCAGTTAGATGGGCGATTGGACCTAGCGACGTTGTCCCCGAGCTCTTCACCGCCGCCGGAGTTCTTTCTCAGTCGCCATCGTTGTCTGAGTTCCGCCGACCATTTCCAACCCCTTGGTAAGTCTCTAGGAGTCCTATAGGACCATATGCATGTGTTCGTTTGCATGGATTCGAGCTTGACTTTAACTTGCACATGCATGCCGACAGCCGTAACCGCTTACACCATTGTCGCCGTCGATTTCCACCATCACCAGTGACAAGCCGACCATCGTCGGGCGCGCAAGAGGCAGGCGCATCTTTCTCCTTTTGGTTGCACCGGCCGAGGAACCGCCGTTCGCCGCCGACGCCATCCACTAGCCGCCTGTGCCGCCCCAGCCTGCGTCAGTTGCTGCTGCTCCATTTCTCTCCATTGAGCCGATGACAGGTGGGCCCCACTTCATCTAATAGGTTGGGATTTGTTTAGCAAGAAATTAAAACATGCAAGGTTCACTTTGTAAAACCTCTAGGTATGACATGTGGACCCTAGGATTCACTTGCAAATAGATTAAAACCTAAGGACTCTTAATGAACTTTGCCTTAGCACATGTTTAAGGACCTTGGGTTCTAATCCAGGAACTCCAGGGACTTTTCTGCAAAACAACCAGAGACTGACCTGTGGACCCATAGGAATTATATTTTGAAAATATTAAAGGAAATGACTAAACCTTTCTCTTTTCAAATGAAAATTGTACCAAACTTAGAAAATTCATACAAAATTAAATATAACTCATTTTGAGGTGAAACCAACTCCAGTAAATTCATAAAATTGTAAATTTTAATATGGTATAATAAAAACCTATGCTTACAGTAGGATATTTACTTCTAAAATTTCAAATATGAAATAGTTGACATAGAACTTGTAAAAATTGTAGAAAATTCATTTATAATCCAAATAGAGTGAACTAAACTTCAGTAGAATCAGTAAAGTATGAACTTTAATTTGGTAAAATAAAATATGATACTTTCTGTACAGGAAATGAGACTAAAATTGTAAGTTATACAAAAACACTTATTTTGCAATTAGGACTTATTTAATCTCTAGAAAATTAATAGTTATTCCCAAAATTATAAATTCACTGTTGTTCATCTTTGAATTATGTACCTTTTGATCTGGATGAAAGGAATTTGACAAAACTACCTCCTAAAACAAATTCAAACCAATAACTAAGTCTCTTTTTGTTAAATTTGTAAAATTCATAACTTTTAAAATAGCAATGATAAAATAGAAATTTCTTCACCTAAAATCAGGTTAAAACATGACTAACTCACTGTGAAGAATTCATACATTTTAGAGCATTTTGGATTCTTCGCATTATTTGGATGTTTATTTGTATCGTACGTTATGATTATTTAGATTCCGACGTTTTGGAGTATGTGGAGCAAGATCCTGAATTTGAGTGCGATTTCTCACAGCAGACAGATAAGCATCTAAGCATATAGAATCCCTATCTTGCTAAAATAATTTGGTTGCAAAACGATATATATGCATGTGTTGATTTAATACAAACTTATCGGTGATGATTAGTTTTGGTTATACCTAATTGCTGCATATCCTTCCTTGTGTTGTTGTTGCCATTTATCTTTGTAACTTTGGAATAGAAATATTTGGGAATGTTTTATTGTTTTACCGATGCTTAGCCATGCTTAGATCTAGTAGTGTTAAAAATCGATAGATGGAGATATCGATTGAAGTTATTCGTTACCTACGATTTATGGGCATAAAATCTGACTACTTTCACTAAATGGTTCATATGGTAAATATGCTTTAACTCGGACGAGTGATAGGGCGATGAAGGGATTGTGGTTTTTCCTGATGCACGTAGCCTCGTCTGGGTTGTTAAGAACCGAACATGTTGACATCTATTCAAGCACCTTACGTACTACCACACGCCGGTATGGGACGGCTTGACTTAGTACTACATCGCACTGTGATTATCTACGCTACGCTGGTCAATCGTGAGGATGGTGTTTCCTTTGGAGTACTCAAGTGTGCCGTGTTTTGATCAGGGGTTTCTCCCACGATGGTGAGCCCGCCTTAGCCACATCACACACGCACGTGGCTAAGTCGTCGGGGGCCCAGGCGTGGTTTAGGTGGTTGGGGTGTGACTAGGAAAGAGCATGTTATGAACTAGTATCACTTGTGGGTCACACCTGTGTGCGTGTGAAGCATTTGATCCTTGTTCATTTCGTGTGGGTAAAGATGTACCCCTCTGATCAGAGTAAAACTATTCGAATAGCCGTGTCCACGGTTACAGGACGACTGCTTGATGTGTTAGTCAGTCTATGTTAGCATCAAACTTGGGTTAAATGGGTTGAATTAGTCTTGGATATGTTGAGAAGCCATAGTTGGACAATGGAAGTCCATGGATGGTGATAAGAGCACGGGTTGTGCTTGTACATGGATGGTGATGAGAGCACAGGTTGTGCTTATACACGGATAGTGATGAGAGCACGGGTTGTGCTTATTTGTGATTAAATTTCAGATTGTGCTATGTTAAAATGTCTATATTTTCAACTTGTGATTTGCTTAACTAAATTGGCTTTTATGCAAAACTTGAACCCTTATACTATCTTTTAAGGTAGAAGCTTACATCTTCCTTTGTTCTATGTTTATACATTGTTGTACTTAACCCGGTGCCTGCAAATTTCAGATGAGGATATCGGCGTATTTGATTGTTCTTACTATCCTACCGAGGGCGGTGAGGGTGGTGAGTAGCTTTTCAGCTTGACTCTTGCCCCGGTTGGTTGCCCTTGTGGGATGGTTAGCAAACCACGGGTTTTACTTTTGTTTATGTGAAATTATGAAACTTCCGCTGCTATAGTTTGTGTTGTAAGATGGGCCTTAGAATCCCATTATGATATATGTATATTGCTGTCCTTTTATCTATCTTTATGCATTCGTGATGTTTATCAATTGCTTACGATGAAAGTGCAAGGCTAGTCGCTTTTCCTGAGGACTAGCTAAGCATGAGTATGAATTTTGAACAATTGAGATGTTGTAGAGCTCTAGCAATTTGAGTCAAGTCTCCTGAGATGTGTAACACATCGAGTATGAATTTTGAACAATTGAGATGTTATAGAGCTCTAGCAATTTGAGTCAAGTCTCCTGAGATGTGTAACACATCTGGTCGCCGCCTTCGTGTGGTTTGACGGGCATGTCTCAGGCTGAAATTGACTGGCATACGAAAGTTCTAGCAATATCTCATTTGTTCATTATTCGGCATTATGGATTTTATACCGAATGTTGTAAATTTTGTGGTCATGGGCACATTGAGGTATGAGTGGCTATTTATGCGTGTATGGATCCCACTCATCCAAAATTATATGGTGATCACAAAATACATTGGACGGTATGATTTCCGGGTGCCCACATGCAATGCAGTTCTGGCCAAATATATTCTGCCAAAATGAAACAGATTGGTGTCCTAAGTGTTCCTTTTGTCAATTTTGTGATCATCAGCAGGCCATACAACAACGTTTTTTTTCTTGAATGTGTGGCGGCTCATTATCGGTAATGCATTTCTGTTTATGCTTTGGGATAAATACTATCCCATCTGCATATAGCACAGTTGGATTTACACTTCATAGGTTTGCTTTAGCTGCAGTATGCTTGGGCCAAATGGAAATTGAGGAAATGGAGTGTGTTTTGAGCAAAAGCCACACATGATGCAACTTCTTTGGTGTGTGTTCCTCTTCAAAACTGGGCAGCTCATCAAAAAGTGAATGCACAGGGAGACATCATGGCAGGAACACCATAGCCCCATATGGTTGTCAACTTGTAACTCATGTTAGCCTACAATTCAATCACATTTGATAATAGTCATCCCAAACAGAAAAGAAAAAATAAGAACAGCCCCAGCATGTCTCCACTCATGTTTGGCCGCCTGGTTAGTTATCAGAAAATATTTGAATTACAGCCCCAACATGACTGTATTTTGAGCACATTCCTGTGATAGTTGCTACCAAATCTAAAGTGTATTGTCAAAAAGTACTATAGAAATATCCTTCAGATGTGTTAAATTGTGGAAGTCTTCTATATTTTGTCAGAGTATATGTGCTACCATTGTTTTTCCAAAGCAAATTCTCAATTTAAATATTTCAGCCCAACAGCCTGAATCAGCCAGTGTTGGTTTAGTCTGTGAAATAAAATCTTGATGTTTTTTTGTTCCAAATCCATTGCCATTAACCATTGTCATTCTCAATCATCAGAGCTACAAGATAAAAGTAATAAACCTACTCTACATACTTCTTCAGCACAAGCTTTAACATAGATAGTAGTAGAGGATGATCCAAGGGGTCACAAACCTTAATATTTTGCATTCCTGAGCAACGATCTAGCCAAAATCCCCAGCAGAAATTTAACATCCGTCAATTTCAGTCTACAAACCAAGCAATGGGGCAACTCCATTTGCTATTTTCCCGGAACAAATAAAGGCATAAGCATCAGCAAGGCCTGCAATTCGGTCCTTATAAGGATGCACAAACCTTTCTACAAACTTCTTCTCGCTCAGTGCGGCTGTGGAGTAGTAACACAGCTTGCAATTCAGCAATCCCTTTGTCCTGAGGACCTTGAGCAAGTAATACCGAGGCAACAACCGACGTTCAAGGCTATACAAGAGCAATACTGGCCTTTGTGCAATGTACCGTTCCTCCAGACCAACATTCCCCTTCAAGAACTTCGCGGCTCGCCGTATCCTTTTCTCGGATGCAGTCAGGAAGGATGGCATCTTCCTGATGATCACCAACACATCATCCTGTGAAAACCCAAGCTCCACCAGCAGCCGTATTTTCCTCGCGACAGCCTCCTTGCTTAGGAAAGCCACTGTAATGAGCCCACGGTGGAACATCCTCGAGCCGCGGTCCAGGCCTAGCTCCTCCACTCGCGCCACGGCGTCTCGGAGTTTCATGGGATTCAAGGTGAACAGCCGGCTGGAATACAGGTTTGGATTGCTGGCAACATCACGGGCGTTTATCCCGCATTGCTTGAGGAATGCCAGGTTCGGCTTCACCACCTTGTCGAGGTCGGCGCTGAGGAGGGAGGAGTTCTTCCTGAGGGCCTTGAGGATGCTGTCGAACGAGCCGAACACCGGGAGCCAGAAGGCGAGGTTTGTGGCGAGGGAACTGCTGCGGAAGGGGATCTTGGCGAGAGGGACGAGGCGCGCGATCTGGGAGCGCGGGATGCCCAGGTCGCCGAGCTCGGCCACGCGTTTGGCGAGGTTTTTCTCCACGTCGGCGCACAGAAGCCTCGGGTCGGCGGCGACGGCGGTGGCGATGTCGGGGCGGGAGATGCCGAGGCCGGAGAGGAAGGCGAGGACGGCGTCGGGCTTGGAGGGGGACCTGAGGTGGGAGATCTTCTCCGAAGCCTTGGCTGCTTGGGCTTCGGTGAGGCCGCAGGCGGCGACGAGGTAGTCCTCAGCGGCGAAGGGTTTGGGGGAGACGGGCGCGGTGGCGGAGAGGAGGCGGACGAGGGAGAAGCGGGGAGAGATGGCGGCAACGGGGTGAGGCGATGTTGGGTGGACGAGGAGGAGAGAAACGATGCGGCGCTGGCGGTGGTGGATCATGGCGGCGGTGGCGGTGGACGAGGAGGAGGAAGCGCCGCCGCCGCCGTCGTGAAATCGCAACTTCGCAAGCTACCCCTAGAGAGTAGAGACAAGGCAATACTGCAGTTTCGATATGGACTCGTTGTTCGGCCGCAATTGTAGCCCATTGGGAACAGGCGAAGGCCTGCATTTTCGGACGGGCAGCGGCTGATGTTTTTTTTTTAAAAAAAATTGAGCATGGTTTGATCGAAAGTATTCCAAATGCCTCAATAAATCGACTTTTTGTTTGGTAGAAAAAAATCTACTTCATGATTTTTGCCTGTAGTAAAAGCAAATATCGAGTCCAGTAACATTGAATACGCAGATTGACTTTTGTAGATATAACATGATTTTCCTTTTTTTTTTTTGCAAAATGATTATCGTATGATTCATAGTTCGTAGTAAGCCAACCAATGCGGGCCATCCAGATGTAAACAATTCCTCATAAAATAAAAAAAAAGTAAATATCATAAAATCCTAGGTTTCGGGACACACCTATCACAAAACCACATGTTAAAGCAAATTTTATCACAAAACCCTACCCTTCATATTCCGTTTGCTCTTCTCCCATTCGGTGTTTCGTTACTCTTTTCTCACGATGATGAGGACGCACTTCTATGCTGCCTCCACATCGTCGCTAGGCATGAAGTATTGGCGCCAGCCTAGCCCATCTCCCGCCACTTCTCTGCCCAAGCCAACAGCACAGTACGTGACTTTGATCAATACCCAATGAAAGATCAAGGAGACCTATATGAAGGGAGCAGATAATCCAGTTGAACTTTGCAACAGGTAAGAAATGATTTTCACCCACTTATTTACTGCAAATTTGGCTTGCTAAACAAACCCTAATTGTCTATATGGATGATTGATTTGAAATTTCCCCTTTAGTTGCAGAACCTGTGATAATCTTAGTTGAAATTTCCTCTCTAGTTGCAGGTACTCTACCATAAAAGTTTTTATTTATATCATGTAGCATCCAGTAAACTATATTAGATAACCATTCACTCATTTACGTTTATAAGCATGCCGTGGTTCATCGGTGATGAAGCACACTGACAGAGAATGGAGAACGGGAGAGCAACGGACTGAAAACGGTGAACGGGAGGAGAGCAACGGAATATGGGTTATATGATATAACATGCCTCAATGGGTGAGGTTTTATGATAAAAATTGCTTAACCTGTGGTTTTTGTGATAGGTGTGCCCCAAACCCTAGGGTTTTGTGATATTTACTCAAATAAAAAAGGAAAAAAGATGTAAGATTAAGAGTGTTGATTGTTGAGGCACATGGTGAGTAAATACCTTATTTGGTATGGCATTTTTACCATGTTTCTTTTATTTAAGTATGCTCACAAAATCTATTAAGTTTATGAGATTATGACAGTATCATTGAAGACAATCCTATGCGTACTATTTTTTATATTTTTATGTATACTATTCTTAAGTTTTTAAACTATGTTTTAGAAATTACTGTGACGGAACGTGAAACTCCTCACCGGGAGACCGTGCAGGCCTCCCTTTGCCGGTTCGGCCGGGGGCGCGAGGTGCAATTCTTAGCCCCAGATCTGTGGGATTTTAGCGAGAAAAACGCGAGAACGCAGGCGATTTAGACAGGTTCGGGCCGCTGGGAAACGTAATACTCTACTCCTGTGTTCTGGTAGATCTGAGAGTATGATGGAATCCAGAGAGAGTCCAGCCTCTAGCCAGCCAGTCAGAGTTCGAGAGAGAGAGCCCCTCTTTCCTAGGCCTGGGCCTCCTTTTATATGGCAAGGGACTACCACATGGGCCACGAGCTGCCTAAGAAAGAAAACATCCTTTTACATTTGGGGTTATCCTATCGCCGGAAGCAGCCTCTGATAGGCGCCGCAGCACGCCTCTGCTCGGCCGGTCGACCCATCCGGGGGACGCCCGTTTCCACTTTCATTAAATGGCGGGCGACTTTCTCGTCTCGCCTGCGCTAGAATCGGGAAAGCATCTGTCACCAACTCCGGCTGAGAGATGAGGGACAGAGGGCTCTCATCATTCCGACGGGACGGGGCGAGGCGTGCAGCAAGCCGCCTGGTGCCACCTAACCCGCAATCTAACCGGTCTGCGACCGGTCACTCACCGTGACCGGTCACGGACCGGATATGCACGCGCCACGCCGCATTTAATGCGGCGTAGTGCGCTCGTCTGAACCGCCATAAATGCGGTTAGGTGAGCTCCGCCGTGCTCACCTAACCTGTGCACGTGGCACCAAAACCACAGGGGGTCGGGGCGCCCCAGGCCTCGGGGCAGAAACGGGAGTGGCCCGACCCTGGGGGGAAACCGGGAGGGCAGCCGCCACGTCACCCTCGGGCCCGACTCCTCCGGGGGAACGGGCCATGCGGATCCCTGTGGCCGCCCTTCCCTTTGGTCTCGACACCCCTGGTCCCATGTTACCGACATACTGAAATTCAAAGATTCAAAAGTTTGATTAAACAAAATAAAACATCATATACTTTAATCCGGAGACCGTAACTTGTTGCCGATTATTTTCAATGATAATGATTTTTCATGCTAAATGTAACAATTCAATCAATCAAACAAATGACAAAAGAACCAGCTGGGTAAACGCTTCACCGTAGAATTTTTTCTGAAACCCCAGCTGGGTAGACTAGACCATACTCACCGAATCACCATACAATTTTAACAACAACCAGTATAAAAAAAAAGAGGTGATATTGCACAGTGGAAACGACGTCCAATATCAAGTTTTAAATGATAAAATCATCGCGTCTCTGACTCTCGAGCCAGCCCCCAGTGCAGGCGCCGAGCTGGCGGGCGACAGTGGATCTGGAGGACGGCTACGATGCCGTTCTGGACCGCTTGGCGGGCCTGCGAACCCAGGGGCTCACGGGGGCCATGGTGTTCGGCGACTACCTCCGCCGCCGAATCGTGCCGCTCCGGCGACGCGCCCGGGGCGCTTGGGAGTACACTGGGACCGAGGACCTCCTGAGGACCCACCATGGGCGTAAGTGGGATTGGGACCCCGAGAACTTCAGGATGGTGGTCCAACGGGTGCTAAACCTTAGCTCCGTGGAGTCGTCCCTCATCCCTCGGGGGATCCTTCCCCTCTGCAGCGACCCAGAGCGCGCCAACATCCTGGCTATCATGCAGGTGGTCGGGGTGTCGGGGGACCGAGCCCCCCGAGGCCATGATGGCGCGGGCGGCAGCCGCAGAGGGGATCAATCTACCCCCGAAGGGGGCCATGCTTCTGGGCCCTGCGGCGGGGGTTCGGGGGGCAGCCGCCCTGCCGACGTCAAGGGGAAGAGGAAGCAGGAGGCGACCCCTCCTCCATCTCCTCCCCGAGGGGGCGGGGCGGTGCGCGTCAGCGGCAGGCGCCCGGAGGACGCCGCACCGACGCCCCAACCCGAGGGGGAGCGGAAGAAGAAGCGGCTCCGCAAGATGGGGGAGACCGAGCCGTGCAGGGAGAGCCTCATCACGCCCCCGAAGTGGTCGTTCTGCCGGCCACCCCGCAGGTTCGACCTCTCACCCACAGCGGCCACACTCTTATTCCCAAACCCCCGGGGCTCATCTTTACTTACCTCTTTCTGTTTCGTGTTTTTCTTCTGCCTCAGCGAGATCCCGTCCCGCCCCTCGCGTCACTCCAAAGCCGGCCGGCCCGCGGGCAACGAGGCCGGGGAGGCGGCGATCGCAGAGGCTCAGAGGCAGAAAGCCGACCTGCAGGAAGCCGCAGGCCGCCTACGGGAAGCTCAAGAGGCTGCTCGGGAGGCGGCCCAAGTCCGCAAGGCCGAGGAGGCTACTCGGGAGGCGGCCAGGGTCCGCCGGGCCGAGGAGGCTGCCCGGGAGGCAAAGGCAGCGCGCACGCATGAGGCGCTGGCGGCCGAGGCCGCCACCCAGGTCCCCGACCCGACTGCGCCGGAGGCAGAGGCCGCCACCGATGCCGCTCGCGGCAACGCCGAGGGGACACACCCGGGGCCCGACGCCCCAGGCAGTGCCGAGGATGAGCCGGCCTCGGGAAAGGCCCCCGAGGCCAACACACCGACCGGCGAGCCGAACCGGGCCTCACCGTCACAGGGGTGGCCTTCCCCCCTTTCTTCTGCCACCCCGCTAAGCGCGGAGCCCCTCCTGCAGGCCTTGGCCACGGCCAACAGCACGGTGCTGGACGGGTTAAGCGCCCAAATGCAGGCCCTGCAGGCGGAGCGGGCAGAAATTGACGCAGCGTGGGCGCGCGTCGAGGAGGGACGGCGCTCCATGGAGGCCATGGTGGAGGCCGGCCGTAAGGCGCACAGCCTGCACACCTCACAACTCGAGGGCCCGTCACAGCACCCTGGCGGAAATCGCCCGGGAAGTGGAGGAGGAGCGGGAGACTGCCCTCATCGCCACCGTCGTGTTCGACGGGGCGCGGGACGACCTCCGTCTCCAATACGAGAGCCGGATGGCGGAGCTAGAGGCGAAGCTTGATGCCGCCCGCGGAGTTCTCGACGCCGCCGCCGCCCGGGAGCGGCGGGCGGCGGAGATCGAGGCGGTGACCCGCCAGCGCGAGGCCTAGAGGCCCGAACCATGGCGCTGGAGGAGAGCCTCACTACGCTCGGGGGCGGGCCTCGCGCTTGCTCGCACAAGAGGCCGCCGTGCGCCGGAGGGGCGAGGCCCTTGACCTCCGCGCCCAGGAGCTGGAGGCGCTGGAGGAGCGCGCCCGCGCCTTGGACGCGAAGGAGGCAGCGCTGGCGGCACGCGAGACGGCCACCGCCACACGGGAGGCTACGCTGGCGGCGCACGAGGCCGCCTCCGCCGAGCAGGAGTCCGCACTCCGCCTCCGCGAAGATGCGCTCGCCGAGCTGGGCGAGCTCTTGAGGAGGCGGAGGCCGCGGCACAGCGGCTGGCGGACAGTCTGCTTTTCCGCGAGGCGGCGCGGGAGGAGCAGGCGCGCCGCAATCTGGAAAGCGCCCGCCGCCAAGTGGAACGCGCTGATCCAGCGGGCCTCTGAACTCGAGGCGCGGGCGAGGGAGCTGGACGCGCAGGCGCGCAGCGGCGGGGCGGCTGCAGGCCACGGTGATCTGGCCGCCCGCCTCGCAGCCGCCGAGGACACCATCGACGAGCTTCAGGGGGCCCTGGACTCGTCCGCCGGGGAGGTTGAGGCCCTCCTGCTGTCGAACGAGGTGGGGCCCGGCATGCTTCGGGACGCCGTCTCCCGCCTCGACCGTGCCGGGCGCCAGGCGGGCATTTGGAGTGGGCGGTACGCCAAGTACGCCGCGAACCGGGGGGCCTCGCCCAGTGCCTCTCAGAGATGGCCGGGGACTGTCACACCCTGAGGTTCTCCCAAATCGTAAAAATTAAATTTAATAATTTATCTGAGAAATTGTTGAATTAAATCTGGAGAAAAACCCAATTAAATAATGCATTAAAGAAGTGGAAATGGCAAGGTGGAATTTTTCTTGAGTTCCCCATGTCAAAATACATTAACAGGATTTTTAGTGGAATTTTCAGAGCCCCAGAAATAATTTTAACCAATTAAAAACCCTCAAGCGCAATAAATAAATCCCTGGGAAAATTCTTTTCTTTTCCTTTTCTTTTTCTTTTTCCTCTTCTCGGGCCGTCGGCCCATTTTCTCTCCCCCCGGCCCAAGCCGCCGTCGCGCGCGCGCTTCCTTCCCTCCCGGACCGGCCCAGCCGGCCCAAGCCGCCGCCTCCCGCGCCCCTCCTCCTTCCCGGCCGGCCCGAGCCGCCCGGAAGTCCGCCGCGCCTCCCCGCGCCGCTCGCCCGCTGACGCGTGGGCCCGCCGCGGCCGAGTCCGCCTCCGACACGGCCGGCCGCCGCGCCCGCGCCGCCGCAAATCCCGGCGGGATCCCCGCCGCGCCGCCCTATTTATTTCCCCCCCCGAGGCCGCCGCCCCTCGTTTTCCCCGCGCGCCGCCGCCCCTAACCCTAAAGCGCCGCCGCCGCCGTCTTCCGCCGCCGTCTCCGCCGTCGGTAAGCCGCCGCCGCCGCCCTTTTTCTCCCCCCCTCCGCCGCCGCCGTGCGCGCGCCCGCCCCGCGTGGCCGTGCGCCGCTCCGCCGCCGTCGCGAGCCGCTGCTCCGCCGCCTCCCGCGCGCCGAAACCCTAGCGCCGCCGCGCGCCATGGCCGGCTCGGCCGAGCCCGAGCCCGGCCGCTCGGCCGCCGCGCGCCTCAGCCGTCGGATCGGCCACTCGGGCCGATCCCGGCCGCCCGCTCCCGCCCCGCGTGGCCGCCACGTGGGCGCCGCGTGGCTGCCGCGTCGGCGCCACGTGTGCGCCACATGGAGCGCAGCCGTCGCCGCCGCGACTGACGTCAGCCCTAGCTGCTGACGTCAGCCCTAGCCGCTGACGTCAGCAGTGACGCCAGCCCTACGGGTTTATTGCGCAATAATTAATTAAGGATTTTTTCTGTTTTGGTAAAAACACTGATAACTTCAAAAATTCATAACTAATTCATCCGGACTCCGTTTTAGTCCGTTCAAGTCTCAGAAAATTCATAAAAATGCAGAGAATCCATTAAAAATAGTTTTGTTCTTTGTTTCAGTAGACTTATAGCATGTATTGTTGTTTGCTTTGTTTGTCGTGTAGATTCCGGTAATTCCGACTCTCCGGTTTACTTCGAAGTCGTTGCCGAAGTCGACCCAGCGCAAGAGCAAGGCAAGTCATACTTGTTCATTTGATCATGTTGTACCTAAATTGTGAAACAGTCTTATTTTCCTCTAAATACTGCATTGTTTTATAATGTCATCTATGGGATAGTTTACCTATTGTACTCAGCCTTATATTGTAATTACCTTATTCCTTTGATAGCTTGGGAAATAATTTGAGTAGTTGCTACAATAGAACTTGCTTAGCCTTGCTTAGAAACATTAGCTCACAATTGGGATATTTAAAGCTTCGTTAATACTTAATGATGGTTATTTCATGTTGGCTCGCGATGGTTAATCGTGGGTGATTTAATCTTTGGTCCAACTAAAATATTGATTAATGGTGGGTTGTGAGCACATGGTTTTGATGGTCGTGCTCATGACGATTAAGGACCGGTTCGCGGGAAACCCTGGAAGAAGAACCGTGCGTACCACAAGCCAGCGTGGGCAACGGCTGGACTTGAAGTGTAGCTTTCCTCTAGCCGACGTACATTGGTTAGGGTGAGCGTGATGGAGTTTGGATGAGCCCTGCGACGGTCTATGCGGCTACCGGATTCACCAAGGCTCGAGGGGGGACTGCCCACTGCCTTTTGAGGAGTGGGGGCGAAACCCGAGGTGGTACGATTGGTTAGAGGGGGTTATGCGAAGGGTCCTGTCACAGCTCCTTTTCCGGTGTACCGTGGTGGTATGTCGGCGCACAGTAATGTGTTGTAGGACTGTGTCTTGTGGGTACAGATGTATACCTCTGATCAGAGTAAAACTATTCGAATAGCCGTGCCCGCGGTTATGGGCGATCAACCAGATTCACCGTGATTAGTTGAACTCTTTAATAATTTGACTTAATGGAAATGGTTTAGTTCAGGTGGATGGTTGGGCCTGTCGCAACGTGGTGTAGCGTTGGACAGTGATGGTTTAATTATGACTAATTAATTCAACTGTTTTACTATTTTCAACTATTGTTTTTAAATGCGTGTTTTATGCAAAATAGCCATTGCAGCTCTCCTTTGTTATTACTTGCATCATTATTTTCCTTTCCGGTATGACTTGTTGAGTACAGTGGGTAGTACTCAGTCTTGCTTTATTTTTTCCCCACACCAGAGTTGGAGTATGTGTCAGAGGAAGACTTTTCAGAAGAGTAGGCTTGTTGCTACCGTTGAGGAATGCCTGTGGAGTGGAGTCGCTACGTTACGAGTGTTTAGTTTATTAGAATAGTTGTTTCCTTTTTCCGCTGCAGTTTTGTAAAAGATTTTTATTGTTTTGTAAGACGTGGATCTGTATGGCAACTTTGTCATTTGTGTACCCTGGCTGGTCCTGGACAGAGATTTTAATACACAATTTGCTTTCGAAATTCTGGTAGTGAATTTCTGGGCGTGACAGGGACCTTGAAAGGCTCCCCGAGGAGATCGAGGAGACGGTTAAGTCTTCCTCAAGAGACCTCGCCCGGGGGCGGTGGAGCTCGTCCTAGCGAGCTACCAAGCCCAGGACACCAACATCTCCCCATGGACGGCGCTGGAAGAGTTTCCTCCCGGAACCAAGGATAGCGCGCGCGCCCAAGTCCGGGATGCCGCCGATCATATCGTCCACGGCTTCGAGGGGACGGCCCCTCGGCTCGTCTTCGCTCTCAACTCCGACGAGGAGGAGGACGGCGATGACGGCGACAGCGATGGCGAGGCCAGCGACCCGGGTGTGTCGGAGTGAGCCCCCGGGCACCCGCGCATCTTAATAATTTTTTATTCCTTCATCTTCTGAGGCCTTTGGGCCAATGCTTGTATAAACTGGCTTCATTTTATCTGCAATCACATAAGGTTTTAATTTCTATGTTAGTTATGCTTGCTATATGCGCATGATAAGGATGGTCTGTGTCACGATCCTTTCGCATCTTGGCTTGAGCGAGGGCTCGTGCTCGGGCCCCAGCCTCAAGCGGCGCGGGTCGGAGCTAGTGCCTGGGGAGATCCGCATGTCGAGACTGGCCAGGCCGGGAGCGCGGTGACCGAGGGTTATGGATGACCCGATTGTGGGCCTTTGCCGATTCCCCCCCGGAGTTCACCGCACCTCGGGGCACGGCTCGGTTCTGGGCCCCGTTTGGCGGTTTAGACGACCCGGGCTGCCGAGGGCAAGGACGAGCACGAGCAGACTGACTCAAGCCAAGACTTCTCAAAGGGAAACGATAACACAGGCGCCGTCCTTAGGAAATCAAAAATGCTTGTTATTGAAATGCTAGGAAAAAATTAAACAGCTATATGCATGTGGGAGCCCCCGGCCAACCTTACGTGCCCGAGGGGGACGCGGGGTTGGCCTGAGCCCGAGGTACGACACCCGACCCCCTTATGGGTAGAAGCGGTGAAGATGCTCGATGTTCCATGGGTTAGGCAGCTCTGTGCCATCGCCCGAGGCCAGTCGAACCGAGCCCGGCCGGGGGATGCCGATCACTCGATACGGACCCTCCCACATTGGTGAGAGTTTGCTCAGTCCAGCACGCGTTTGGACGCGGCGTAGGACGAGATCATCGACGCAGAGTGATCAGGCCTGGACATGGCGCTGATGGTAGCGCCGTAGGCTTTGCTGGTAGCGCGAAGCTCGGAGGGCTGCGCGCCGCCTTCGCTCTTCCAGGTAATCGAGGTCGTCTCGGTGAAGCTGATCTTGATCAGCCTCGCAATACATGGTGGCCCGAGGGGACCTCAGGGTGAGCTCGGATGGGAGGACCGCCTCCGCGCCGTTGACGAGGAAGAAAGACGTTTCCCCAGTCGCTCGGCTTGGAGTGGTTTGGTTTGCCCAGAGCACCGCTGGCAGCTCCTCGATCCACAAGTCGCCGTGCTTCTTAAGGATGTTGAAGGTCTTGGTCTTGAGGCCCTTGAGGATTTTCGCGTTGGCGCGCTCCACTTGGCCATTGCTTCTGGGGTGGGTGGGTGAGTTGAAATAGAGCTTGATGCCCATGTCTTCGTAGTAGTCGCCGAAAAGCTCACTAGTGAACTGGGTGCCGTTGTCCATAATGATACGGTTAGGCACCCCGAACCGAGCAGTGATGCCCCTTATGAATTTTAGTGCCGAGTGCTTGTCGATCTTGATGACCGGATAAGCCTCGGGCCACTTAGTGAACTTGTCGATGGCGACGTACAGATACTCGAACCCGCCCGGAGCCTTCCTGAAGGGACCCAAGATGTCCAGCCCCTAGACTGCAAATGGCCATGAGAGAGGTATGGTCTGCAGGGCCTGAGCCGGCTGATGCGTCTGCTTGGCATGAAACTGGCATGCCCTGCATCGCCGGACCAGGTCAGCTGCGTCGTGGAGCGCCGTCGGCCAATAGAAACCCTGGCGAAAGGCCTTGCTGACCAAGGTGCGCAAGACGGAGTGGGCTCCGCACTCGCCTTCATGGACATCGACAAGAAGCTCGACGCCTTTCTCCCGAGGAATGCACTTTAGGAGGACTCCGTTAGCCCCGCGTCGGTAGAGGGCCCTTTCCACCAGCACGTAGCGCTTGGAGATGCGATTGACGCGTTCACTCCCTTCGCGGTCCTCGGGTAGAGTCTGATCTTTGAGGAACGCCTGGATCTCAGCCATCCAGGCGACCAATCTTAGGGGACCGGGCTCGGCCCCTCGGGTCCCGAGGCCTGGACTCCGACGGGCCTCGGGGGCCGTTCAGGCGCGTCCGTCTCTCCTAGGGGGTCGGGTCGCGCTGACGGCTGGGCCAGCCTTTCTTCAAAGGCGCCCGGTGGGGTCGGGGTTGGCGATGAAGCGAGCCTTGAGAGTTCTAACCCGTCAAAATGGCGCTCCATACGCCACACCTCGCAGACGTAGGCGTCCATCTGCGAGTCGGAGCACCGGTACTCCTTGGAGACCTGGTTAACGACCAACTGGGAGTCGCCTAGAACCAGGAGGCGGCGGATCCCCATTCCGGCCGCCACTCTGAGTCCCGCAAGGAGTCCCTCGTACTCCGCCATATTGTTGGTTGCCCGGAAATCTAGGCGAACCAAATTTCTGAGGATGTCTCCGCTCGGCGAGGTAAAGGTGACCCCCGCGCCGGCGCCCTGAAGGGCCAGGGAGCCGTCGAATTGCATCACCCAGTAGGTGGCGTGAGGCAGCTGCGAGTGGCTCGCGTTGGCCTCGGGGGCGGAGAGTTCGAGATCGGGCTCGGGAGCCGGGGTCCATTCCGCCACGAAGTCGGCGAGGGCCTGGCTCTTAATCGCGTGGCGTGACTCAAAGCGCAAGTCGAATTCGGAGAGTTCGATTGCCCATTTTACCACCCATCTGGTACCCTCTTGGTTGCGTAAGATTTGGCCGAGGGGGTAGGACGTAATCACCGTGACCCGATGCGCCTGGAAATAATGGCACAGCTTCCTCGAGGCCATCAGAATCACGTAGAGCATCTTCTGGGCCTGAGGGTATCGGGTCTTGGCGTCCCGCAGCGCCTCACTAACGAAGTAGACGGGCCGCTGCACCTTTCGGCGGGGCCTGTCTTCTCCGTTGAGGGCACCGTTCCCGGGGCGCTCGTCGTCCGAGAGGCCTTGTTGGGCCCACTCGGCTTCTGTGCCAACGACCTCGGGGTCGGAGGGCGTCGGGCGCGGCCTTCCCGCAGTGGCCCCGGGGCCTTCCTGG
Organism: Oryza officinalis; assembly: GCA_008326285.1. Taxonomy (NCBI): domain Eukaryota; kingdom Viridiplantae; phylum Streptophyta; class Magnoliopsida; order Poales; family Poaceae; genus Oryza; species Oryza officinalis. The sequence continues at coordinate 8,621,201 of BDMV01000006.1, read as the reverse complement.
GGGTCGGGGGCGTCCGGCGCCGTCGGACGAGCGGGCAGAGGGCCACATCCGATCATCAGGGGCCTTAGGCCGCCGTTCGGCTCGGGGGCCTCTCCTCCCTTCTCTGTCCCGGGTAGGGTCGACACAGGGTGGGGGCGCGCGGGCCGAGGGCTGTCCTCGTCGCGCTCCACAACCAACGCCGCGCTGACTACCTGCGGGGTTGCCGCCAAGTAGAGTAGCAGCGGCTCATCGGGCTCCGGGGCGACCAAGATCGGGGGGGAGCTGAGGTATGCCTTCAACTAGGTGAGGGCCCGCTCAGCCTCCTCCATCCAGGTAAACGGCCCAGAGCGCTTAAGGAGCTTAAATAGGGGCAGCGCCTTCTCTCCCAGCCTCGATATGAATCGGCTTAAGGCAGCCATGCATCCGGTGACGCATTGCACGTACTTAAGCTTGCTAGGGGGGCGCATCCGCTCTATAGCTCGTATCTTCTCGGGGTTGGCCTCAATGCCTCGGGCAGAGATCAAGAACCCGAGAAGCTTGCCCGCGGGCACACCAAACACACACTTTTCGGGGTTCAGCTTTATGCGGGCGGAGCGGAGACTTTCGAAAGTCTCCGCTAAATCCGAGGGCAAGGTCTCTTGGTTGCGTGCTTTTACAACCAAGTCATCGACGTAGGCCTCAACATTGCTTCCTATCTGGCTACCCAAAGAAACACGAGTAGTACGCTGAAACGTAGGACCTGCATTCTTCAACCCGAAGGGCATGGTTGTATAACAATAAGTTCCTACAGGGGTAATGAATGCAGTTTTTTCCTCATCCTCCCTAGCGATGCGAATCTGATGATATCCTGAGTATGCATCTAGAAAACACAAAAGGTCGCACCCCGCGGTGGAGTCAACAATTTGATCTATGCGTGGCAGGGGATAAGGGTCCTTAGGACAAGCCTTGTTGAGGTCGGTGTAGTCGATGCACATCCGGAGCTTGCCATTCGCCTTGGGGACGACGACCGGGTTCGCGAGCCACTTCGGATGGATGACCTCACGGATGAATCCGGCCTCCAGAAGCCGCGCCACCTCCTCGCGGATGAAGGCTTGGCGTTCCGGGGCCTGCCGCCGCACCTTCTACCGAACGGGCCTCGCGCCCGGCCACACGGCGAGACGGTGCTCGATCACCTCCCTGGGGACCCCGGGCATGTCCGCCGGTCTCCACGCGAAGACGTCGGCGTTTGCCCGCAGGAAGGAGACGAGCGCGTCTTCCTATTTGTCGTCCAAGAGACCACCAATCCGGGTGGTCTTGGACGGGCCGTCGCCCAGGGCGACCTCCTTCACCGGGACCTCGTCGCTTGAGGCCATCCGCTGCCTCGGGGCGGGCGAGGGGGAGGCGCCGAGCCTCTTGTCGTCGCCCGCGGGCTTGGACACCGCGGCTAGGCGGTCCGCGCGCTGCTCCATGCAAGCAAGCGCGAGTTTGAGGTCGCCGTGGACGGTGATGGGACCACTTGGGCTCGGCATCTTCATCTGGAGGTAGGCGTAGTGGGTGGCCGCCATGAACTTCACCAACGCGGGCCTTCCCAGGACCACGTTGTAGGGCAGATTGAGGTCCGCCACATCGAAGTCCACCCGCTCGGTGCGGAAGTTGGCGGGGCCACCGAAGGTGACTGGGAGGTCAATGTTACCTAGCGGCCAGGTGTGCCCCGGCGTCACGCTGATGATAGGCTGGGACGGCCGAAGGTCCGTCCCCGGGGCCTTGGTGGCATCAAAGGCCGCGGGGGAGAGGATGTTGAGGGCGACGCCCCCGTCTATCAGGACGCGCCCCAGCTTCACGTTGCAGACGGTGGGGGAGACCACCATCGCGATCTGTCGTCCCCGGGCAACGCATGGCGGGTGGTCGGTCCGGTCAAAGGTAAGGGTGACCTCCGACCAACGCGCCCGCCGCGTCGCCTCATGGGTAGGGACTGCGGCCAGAAGCTCTCGCTTCATGGCCTTGAGGCTCCGGCGAGAAGCGTGAGCGCACGCTCCCCCATCAACAGTGGCGACGGTGGCCTCGGGCTCCTGAAAGCCCAGGTCATCATCGCCATCGTCGACGTCCTCAGCGGGGGCCTTCTGCCTGGCCTCACTTCGCCGGTTGCCGGTGGAAGTCGCCGGGGCTTTGCCCTCACGGCGTTCCTGTCTCTTCTCCTCCTCCCACTTCCTCGTTCGCTCGGCCAAGTTTTTGACCGCGCGGCAGTCGGTGAGGTCGTGGAGGGAGGTGTTGTGCACGGCGCACCATCTGCCGGCCGGGCGCTCCCTGCTGGGAGCGCCAGCCTCCTTCTTTTTGTCACCCACGGGCCTCCCCTTCCGGGGGCCCGTGAAGCGCCCTCGGCGGCGAGGACGTGACCCTCGCCTTCGGAACCAGCCGACCTTTTCTTCCTCCTCCTGTCTCGCCGCCCTGAACGAGCGGTGGACTCGGGGCCAGCCGGAGCCGCCGCTGCAGAGCCGGAGGAGTTCCAAATCCAGGCCTCCTCCTTGTGAGCCACACGGTCTGCGAGCTCGAAGAGCTGCGCGGTGGTCTGGGGCTCCTTGGAGGCGATCTTTTCGAGCATGCAGTTGTGCCGCACGCCCCCCCTGAATGCGTAAATGACCGCATGTGCAGGGATGCAAGATATGGTGTTGCGGACTTGACAGAACCGCTGGATGTACGAGCGGAGAGACTCATCGTCCCTCCGCTGTACCGCGTGCAAGGCCGCCTCTTCGCCTGGGCGCGGATATGTGCCTTGGAAGTTCGTGGTGAACTGCTGGCATAAATCCTCCCAGGAGTGGACCGACGCGGGTGGCAGATTCATTAGCCAACCCCGCGCCTGGCCCTTCAGAGCCATGGGAAAGAAGTTCGCCATGACCCTGTCGTCACCCCCCGCGGCTTCTATTCCAGTCGTGTAGATCTGGAGAAACTCAGCGTGGTTGACGCTTCAGTCATATTTTTCGGTGATGGTGGGCCGGAACCTCGGGGGCCAACGAACGTTCCGAAGGCTCGCCACGAAGGCTCGACAGCCGGCACCACCAACCGGGGACACGGGGGGCCGGCCCCCGTGACCGGAAAGGAGCGGCGCCCCAGAGGAGGAGGCGCCTTCCGTCGCATGAGCGGCGCAACGAGCGTCGCGCCGGCGCTCGATGTCGAGCCGAGCATCTGGCCCCCCATGCATATTCTCATGGGTCGAAGGCGTTGTCGAGGGAGCTGCAGACGAACGGCGGGTGTCGGNCGCCCGCCGTTCCCTCCGCCTCGACGACGTAGAGCCGGCGGTGGCAGTACCAGAGGTCCCGGTGGCGGAAGACCGCCTGCTGGCGCCTAGGCGCTGCCGTGCCGTCATGACCAGGTTGGCCATGTCATCCAGCCAATGCTAGGCCGGGGTCTCTGGATCGGGGACGACGGGTGGGTGACGCAAGAGCGCGCCCGCAGCCTGGAGCGCGCCCTAGGGCGTGCCGCCATCACCATAGGTGAGGCGACGACGCACCCCGTCTCGCCGTCCTCCTCCATCGCCTGCGGGCAGCGAGGTCGCGGATCCCTCGACTTCCTCAGGCGCCTTCCCCCGCCCAAGACTACGGCGGGAGGGGGACGACGGGGTGCGAGCCCGATGGCGCTGGTTCCGCTCCCCGCCATCACCGCTGGCGCTCAAGGAAGGATCGCACGCCGCTGCCTCTTCGGCCATAGGGCTGACCTGGCGAAGCTTGGCGTACACGAAAGGAGATGGGGGCTTACAAAACATGTGCGTCCCCTACCTGGCGCGCCAGATGACGGAGCGTGAAACTCCTCACCGGGAGACCGTGCAGGCCCCTCTTTGCCGGTTCGACCGGGGGCGCGAGGTGCAATTCCTAGCCCCAGATCTGTGGGATTTCAGCGAGAAAAACGCGAGAACGCAGGCGATTTAGACAGGTTCGGGCAGCTGGGAAACGTAATACCCTACTCCTGTGTTCTGGTAGTATTGGCACCAGCCTAGCCCATCTCCCGCCACTTCTCTGCCCAAGCCAACAGCACAGTACGTGACTTTGATCAATACCCAATGAAAGATCAAGGAGACCTATATGAAGGGAGCAGATAATCCAGTTGAACTTTGCAACAGGTAAGAAATGATTTTCACCCACTTATTTACTGCAAATTTGGCTTGCTAAACAAACCCTAATTGTCTATATGGATGATTGATTTGAAATTTCCCCTTTAGTTGCAGAACCTGTGATAATCTTAGTTGAAATTTCCTCTCTAGTTGCAGGTACTCTACCATAAAAGTTTTTATTTATATCATGTAGCATCCAGTAAACTATATTAGATAACCATTCACTCATTTACGTTTATAAGCATGCCGTGGTTCATCGGTGATGAAGCACACTGACAGAGAATGGAGAACGGGAGAGCAACGGACTGAAAACGGTGAACGGGAGGAGAGCAACGGAATATGGGTTATATGATATAACATGCCTCAATGGGTGAGGTTTTATGATAAAAATTGCTTAACCTGTGGTTTTTGTGATAGGTGTGCCCCAAACCCTAGGGTTTTGTGATATTTACTCAAATAAAAAAGGAAAAAAGATGTAAGATTAAGAGTGTTGATTGTTGAGGCACATGGTGAGTAAATACCTTATTTGGTATGGCATTTTTACCATGTTTCTTTTATTTAAGTATGCTCACAAAATCTATTAAGTTTATGAGATTATGACAGTATCATTGAAGACAATCCTATGCGTACTATTTTTTATATTTTTATGTATACTATTCTTAAGTTTTTAAACTATGTTTTAGAAATTACTGTGACGGAACGTGAAACTCCTCACCGGGAGACCGTGCAGGCCTCCCTTTGCCGGTTCGGCCGGGGGCGCGAGGTGCAATTCTTAGCCCCAGATCTGTGGGATTTTAGCGAGAAAAACGCGAGAACGCAGGCGATTTAGACAGGTTCGGGCCGCTGGGAAACGTAATACTCTACTCCTGTGTTCTGGTAGATCTGAGAGTATGATGGAATCCAGAGAGAGTCCAGCCTCTAGCCAGCCAGTCAGAGTTCGAGAGAGAGAGCCCCTCTTTCCTAGGCCTGGGCCTCCTTTTATATGGCAAGGGACTACCACATGGGCCACGAGCTGCCTAAGAAAGAAAACATCCTTTTACATTTGGGGTTATCCTATCGCCGGAAGCAGCCTCTGATAGGCGCCGCAGCACGCCTCTGCTCGGCCGGTCGACCCATCCGGGGGACGCCCGTTTCCACTTTCATTAAATGGCGGGCGACTTTCTCGTCTCGCCTGCGCTAGAATCGGGAAAGCATCTGTCACCAACTCCGGCTGAGAGATGAGGGACAGAGGGCTCTCATCATTCCGACGGGACGGGGCGAGGCGTGCAGCAAGCCGCCTGGTGCCACCTAACCCGCAATCTAACCGGTCTGCGACCGGTCACTCACCGTGACCGGTCACGGACCGGATATGCACGCGCCACGCCGCATTTAATGCGGCGTAGTGCGCTCGTCTGAACCGCCATAAATGCGGTTAGGTGAGCTCCGCCGTGCTCACCTAACCTGTGCACGTGGCACCAAAACCACAGGGGGTCGGGGCGCCCCAGGCCTCGGGGCAGAAACGGGAGTGGCCCGACCCTGGGGGGAAACCGGGAGGGCAGCCGCCACGTCACCCTCGGGCCCGACTCCTCCGGGGGAACGGGCCATGCGGATCCCTGTGGCCGCCCTTCCCTTTGGTCTCGACACCCCTGGTCCCATGTTACCGACATACTGAAATTCAAAGATTCAAAAGTTTGATTAAACAAAATAAAACATCATATACTTTAATCCGGAGACCGTAACTTGTTGCCGATTATTTTCAATGATAATGATTTTTCATGCTAAATGTAACAATTCAATCAATCAAACAAATGACAAAAGAACCAGCTGGGTAAACGCTTCACCGTAGAATTTTTTCTGAAACCCCAGCTGGGTAGACTAGACCATACTCACCGAATCACCATACAATTTTAACAACAACCAGTATAAAAAAAAAGAGGTGATATTGCACAGTGGAAACGACGTCCAATATCAAGTTTTAAATGATAAAATCATCGCTTTGAGCAAGCTCACATTGAAATATAATAATCGGGATACTGAGCTGCCAAGTCCAGGCATAAATAGTGTCACGCAAGGTAATTGACAAACATACAGTGAAAACCTAAGAGATGTTAAAACATGCTGCACAATAATCATTCATGTTTCCCCTTGAACTATCAGTACAGAATCCATGTCTATCAGTAGAGTTAGGAGCCACAATAGTAGTATTCATCAACTTCTTTTCAAAAGAATATCCTTCTGGTCATCAAGACAGTAGTGCCCTTCTTTTAGGGAATCAATTAGCACCATAGTAGTACTACAATGGATCACCTATAGTAAAAGTATTTGTACAATCTTAGAACAATGTACAAGGGGACCGCAAACCTGAATATCTTCCTTCCAACAAAGCAATTGGAAGCAAAAGCACATTCCCCAGTTCTCCTTCATCTGTTCATATAGTTCATTAGGTATTTTTTATTTCATTATCTAAAGTCATAAGGTATTTTGCCAGCAAATCTTGAAGATGCGTCAGCTTTAGTCGGTCGAACAGTATTCTTGCAACAGTGAACAACCATAAAGCACAGGGAGACATCATGGCAGGAGCAGCTGAGAAGCTGAGGGTGCGTCTGGTCGCTCGTATCCTTCTAGCCTAGCTCATCTCTCTTGTCCTGGCTGAGCTTATCCTAGCTAAGGGGATTCACATGCGGTTGTTTGGTTGTTTGCATTGGACTAGCCTGGCTAGTATGAGATTGTATTTGGTTGTTTGTATGAGAGATACGGTTTGAAAGAGATTTTGTTTGGTTGGTTGTATGGGTTTTGAGTTTGGTTACCTCTCCATTTAGTTGGGTAAGGTTACCTCTGTAATATCATATGAACAAATATCAGATTTCACCAGTGAAGAAGATGTTAATAATTTATCACATGAAAAGAATAAGATTGGTGTCGATTTAACCTTATACAAAATTGACAACATTGAAGAATTCATCAGAAAAAAATGTATATTTTCTTTGATGGAGATTACTACACCATTAGCACGATGCAAGTGTGCAAACAGTAATTACACATTATTAATTCACCCGCAATTAATCGGAAAGCCAAAAGAAAAAAAAAGAAAAAAAGAAAAGAAAAAGAAACCGTCGTAGCCCACAACGCTGCAATGCTTGCCGCTCCACCTGCCCATGCCCATGCCACTCGTCGTCGTCTTAGGTGTGGCTACCAGCATTGACTAACACAAATCAACAGACCAGTAATAGTGATTGAAATTCTCAGAACAAGATATTACCGCAAGTTGGGATCGGCTGATTAGGAACAAAGTTAGTCAACATAGAAGTTCCCCCACAATGGAATCTATGAAGCGATACAGGATAGTTGTTAACCATCTTATGGTCATACTGAATACCACTCATATTCTCATAAGCCACTTGCTTCATTGTTTCAACTGCATTCTGTGAACAAAAAAAACACCAAATTATTAGAATAATAGAGAGAAAATCTCCTACCGAAGCAAGTGAGGAAACAGTACTTTCTCTATTTGGTTGAGCTCATTTATGGGCTTGTAAGAATCACCAAACTTCACCCCAACAAGCTTGCATCAAAGAAAAGTCCCATGTTGTTGCCCTTTGCTTCATACAAGCAAAGATCGTCACCAACTTCATATGTCATGACATGGCTTATGATGGTTTTCCAAGTTGCATATTTTTAGTCTCAGCTCTAAGCATCAAAAGTCATATTTCTAAAGAAACAAACAAGCTGAATATCTGGAAAATGACATACCCTCCACCCTGCGCTCCTTTATGCGAAAAGTTTCAGTGATTCCTTCAAGAACCCTATCTTCAGAACTGTTGGCTAGCCTCAACCCCAGCCTGAACTTCTTGGTGCTAGTGAAGCTAGAGTTATCAGTGAAGGTTGCATTTTCAAGTAATACTTCCCCTCCATTGAGCTTCAGCGTCAGATTTCCGGTGAGAAGTTGCGCGCTTTTCTCTCTCCCGCATACTATCTGCTTGCTGAAGTCTTCAGGGGTCCATTGTTCCTCTCGCCGCTGCCGTCGCCTTCTTCCAGAGGCTCACGCCAGCGCTTGGCTTCCTCCGGTGGCTCTCCGTGCTTCCGCTCCTCGTCAGCGGCCTCGGCGGCTTGTTTCCGCCGCCGCCGTAGGGGCCGTGCAGCACGGTCTTCGGGGAGAGCGAGGAATCCGCCGAGGCCGTCATGGCCGACGCTGCAGCTTGCAGCCGAGGCGGCAGCTTGAGCGGCGTGACGTGTCGCGCCTTGTCACCGTCGCCGCGGTCACCGCCACCCGCAGCCTCGCCGCCGTGAAAAACAGGTGTCCCTGCCCGGTGATGGAAGGAGGCGCGACGGTGGGAGCCGGGGTGTTAACGACGAAATTTGGTAAATCATGCATTGGATTCAGAGTTAAAGCCGAAGCCGATTGGAGGAGATAAGCGATTACAGAAAACAGAGTATGAATCGGCTGCAAGCCAAATCGGCTACGGTGTGCATCGGCTGAAACAGGATCGGACAAGGATAGCCGATGTAGCCGATTCCGACGAGGAGATGGCAGGATCATTGTCGGGTTCGGTTGGTGTGCTTCATGAGGATTGCCACGTACGGATTGAGTCCGAAGAAGGCAATTGTATCTATTAATTAGAATATTTGTTAGTTTCCTTTTATCTTTAGGAAAGTGTGTTTAGTGTCCCTTAAGGACTTTATGTTTTTCTTTTATCTTTAGGAAAGTTTCTTTCTTGTCCTACAAGGACTAGTATCTCCCCATGGGTATAAATATGTACACCCGGGGTTATTGTAATCTATCAACTCTCGATCAATACAATTCGGCGCATCGCCACCTTTTACTCTGTTACGGTTTCTTTATCAACCGGCGGAATTTGGCACCTGACGCGGGGCTGCATCGGCTGTCGATCTCCGGCGAAGGGGTAAGTCCAATGTTCCGTCGGTTCAGGCAATTGTATCATCTACGTCGGCGTCGTTCAAGGCTGCATCAGTACATTCGACCTCTTGGATTGCTCTGGTTTGGATAATATATTTGCCTGGCTATTTATCATATGTCTTCTGTTAATCTAGTATT